>JAGDQP010073767.1:0-10349 GCA_022664845.1 Lepisma saccharinum | reverse complement strand
GGCTTAATACAGTACAACACAGGGGAGTAAAGTTCAAAGAACCGACTCTGCTTTGGAAAGCTAAGCCATACCTGTTCTCTACAAATTAAAAATAAATGATATAGTACTCATAAAAGTGTAAAAATCGAAAGTAGAATTAACTTTCTAAAAGTTAGCTAATCCCAGAATAGGGGGGAGTATAATGGGAACCTAATAAGTGTGTCAATAAGACACATGCCAGAACAAAACAAACATAATGTAAACAAGAGCAATTATAATGTTTACGTAATCAAGAAGTAGGAGCAGACTACACCAACCCCAAGTAGAGAAATTATGAAGTGCTCAAGTCACGCCTACCAGACAGACAGAAGAGGCCTATAAAAGGCCCGCCAGATATCGTAAGGCATCACTCACTTCGAATGTGGTCACCTCTTCCCTTCTCTCTGACTTGGTTTCGGAGTCAGAGTACCTAAACCTAACTACCACCGACTTGGTTTTGGAGTCGGAATAACCTTTCCTCTCTGACTTGGTCTTGGAATCAGAATCCTAATCATCACTAAATACTCATTTCCTTACCGACATAAGTCAAAGATATAAGACATTACAATAAAGAGGTGAACCACGTATAATCGCACTACAGCCCAAGTTGCGGACACTATTTTAATCATCATTACCATTCGCTGTATATATATCACATTTATGGAATTCTATAATAAAATTGTGTCGGTCGAAAAGTCAAACATTTCTAGGCTCTTTTTTAACCACAAAATATACGATCTTAAGTCGGAAGTCTCTATCTCATAATTATTATTATATACTCAATAAATCATTACGTGGTGGATCGCTTGGGTTTCAATACGTTTCATTACGTTATGAAGTACCGGTTCGTAACGTGTGCAGCGAAAGTCTCATAACGTTTACACGAAGTGGCGTTTATTCCTGTAAAAGTGGTTAAAACATTTACAACAGACCGACTAAAAAGTTACTTAGTTAAAAGTGCCTTTATTCAACTGTCGTTTTAAACCAGAAAGTGATAAAGTGGCATTATTTTACCATTGGACTTAAACTTTTGGAAATTACAACCCCTTTTCTGTGGAAACCAGCTGGAATTGGAAACCCACCCCTGGAAGAATATATTTGGAAATTTCCATCCATCCTTCCCCAGGAACTGGATACTACTCTACAACTGGAACCCATAAGATGATTGAACTACAAGCCTAAAGGACGGATTCATCAAAATGGACAAGGTGTGTTCCAATAAATTGTACAGGATGTTGATTGTTTTTAGCAGAGTTGATCAAATGCTGAATTTAAGATTAGAATCTAAGACTCGATCAGTTGCAAGGACAATACAATTTAATCCACATACCTCAGAAACAGAAAGTAGCTCTGACGAAGAATACGATATGGCAACTAAACCTTCATTTAATCTCCCACGTTTAACAAAATTATCAGGTCAAATCAAAGAGGATCCTGACCGTTTTTCCATGATATGTAAGCATTTAGCAAGTTTGCAAAATTGGGATGTGCAAAACAGAAAAGATATTTTACCAGTGTACTTACCAGTAGCTCTAGATCTTATCTTCCAAATTTAAACAAAAAAATCAGATGGAAGATCGTACGTACGAGCAGCTGAAAGAAAAGCTTTCTAGCCTAAGTCGTCCTCGAATACCACCATATAAAGCGGAAATGTAGATACATCAGGTTCTGCAGTATCCTAACGAGTCTGTAGATGCTTATTTTCTTCATAAATTAAGGGCCATTAGGTACAATCTTCCAAAGTGCACAGAAGAGGCCAAAGTTCATTACTTTTCATTAGGACTACAAAAAAAACTTCCTTAAGAAAATCGCCCTTGAAACATATAAAACTGTGTCAAATTTACAGGCAAGATTACATGCGCTAGAGGTGCCCCAAGATCTATTAAAGAAAAGAAAGTATATGAAAAGAAAGCTTTTCAAAATTTGGGTGATTTAAATCCTCAAAACCCAAATGTGCAAACAGTGCATAATCCACATATGAGTCAAACCTTCTCTCAAAATCCAAGTTTCAACATGCAAAATCCGAATCCTCAAACAATAAATAACCCTAATTTACCTTACCAAGTCATGAACCAACAAAATTCAAATCAAGAACAACCAAATTATCCTATGTATAATCAAGTACCTAATCAAACGACCAATCAATAGTGTTCCAGTACACAAACATTACCACCTTGCCCTACTCAACCACCTATTATTTTTTCCATAAAGGAGAACCTGAATCTCCTTGATACGAACCTATAAAACATACTTTTACGCAAAATCCAACCTACCAAATAAAATTGTCCCAGTCTAATCAGACAATACCACAACTTTCTATCGTACATTTTTCAGTGATCAACCTATGCCATATGACCAAACGACTATTAAACATATAATTAATACTTCAGCCTATCAAATTGAACAAGTGAAATCTACGACTATTCAGACACAACCTAGTCAAAATGTTCATCCTCAGTCCAATATGGAAAATATTACGAACAAGTTAGCAGAATTATCATTAACAATAGCAAAAAATGCATCCTATAAACTACAATATGAGAAGAAGGGCAAAGATGTTTACAACAAAAATGGTAAAAAGAATGGCAAACAAGCGTATAAGAAAAATGAATACAAATAGAAGGAAGATAGCCAAAACAATGCAAGTGGTACAATTATCGTTTGTTCGGTTTGTTTTAAACCAGGTCAAAATTCACATGTTTATTTGCACAACAAAAATAAAAGTTAAAACAACCAGGGAAACGAGTAACGGCGCCCGTCCGATCACCAGACGAGCGGGCGAACAAAGAAAGTGAAACTTCGCAAGAAAATTGGTCCAACCCTGTGGACATAATTAATAATGAGTGTAACAAGAAAAATTCAAAAATAGTTTTTACAATAACCGTTCATTAATACAAATGCAAAAAGGAGACAGAACAATTCCTACAATTTTGGACACGCCCAGCTCCATATCCATTTGGCCTAAGCAAGAATTACCAAAAACAGTATATTAATTCATTGAAACACAAATAAAAGCCATAGCCAATAAACTAATAAAATTAAACTATGTCGCATTGATAAAGTTTAAAATAGGTACTACATGCTACTCGCATTATCTTAGAGTAATCGAAAATAGTCACTTAAGCCTTATATTTGGCCAGAACCTGTTAAAACGTTTAATAGCACGAATAGACATAGAAAGAAATGTCATTTCCATTTTCAAAAGACCAAGGAAAACTATTCTTCAAGAGGAAAGCAAAAATAAACAAGACATTGCTCCATCAGTAATTGTGTCACTGAAACAACATAGTATGGCAAATGTTTACGTAGCAACAAATGTTACCGTGTCAGTAAAATTTTACTTCTACCCTCCGGTAAAACTGAATGAGAATGTGAGAGTTGAGTCAACATTTCTTTGTGTTACGCTACTAACGTATTTAAAAGACCGATATAATCTCCAGGCGTTAACAATGAAAATGCCAATTGACAATCCAACGATTTTGATCATAAATTCAAAAAGAAATATAATTGTGTTACAAAAAAAATCGCCAATAGCATACATTGAAGATACGGTTGAAGAAATTTCACTTCACGTTGAGAAACAGAATGCGAGCCAGATAATATAGATATCTATCAATATCGCTCTATACAAGAAATTGCATCAAGGCTAGCATACACTGAAAAACTTTTTATTTTTTCTTTGTTTGACGTGAATCCTGAACTTTCAGTGGACACATACCTTGTGACGGCCCTGGTACTTAATATTGTAAATTAATTGGTTACCAATGTCACTCTCGAAATTTTGTATAGATTCACGTTTTCGGCAAATATTGAATATTTTTTGTAATTTATGTTGGAAAAATGTATGGTAAAAATTACTGTTGAATGCTTTGTCATATTACAGACTTTTGCATATATCTAAAATAAAATAAAATTTACATTCAATGATTTGAGACAAAATTATTCTTTAGACAATACGATTTCGAAATTATATGTTTGTATAAAGAAAACCGTATTACATGGCGCAAGAATACTAAATTACTAGTTCGCGCCAAAACTACTTACAAATAAAGAGACAATAATTAAGAAATATTAAAATATTAAATAATTGTATTGTTGATATGGAAACATTTTATGCAATTTATCATTTACTAATTATTTATAAATGAGAAATGTGTGTAATAAAACTGTTTTGTTTCGGCAGAAGCCTTCCTACTGCCATGGGAGCAGACTATAAAAGAGCCTGCATCTTCAGTATCTAGGTCTTTTCTTTTGGGTTCTGGCCCAAGTAATAAATAGGTGCTCAAGTGAACCTATTGTTTATTTCAATTATTCCTTTTGCCCTGAGATTTAGATAGCGTTAATTTATGAGTCAGCACAGAATCTTCGCCTTCGGTCGGTTGCGTACCTAACTTGCATGTTAATCAGGATGGTGTCCCCATTTACTAATTTGTATTTGCCTTACAGGTGGACCCATTTACCTTCAAATCCCACGCAAAGCCGGAGCAATTTAATATAGAGTAGTACCTCGGGGACAAATTAATCATTTCAAGCTAGACTGTTGTATAAGTATCGAGACATCTTTGCTTACGATATATCAGATATCGGCCATTTCAGAGGTTATCTGCACAAGATATGCGTGGATAAAGCAGTAGTTTTCATGCAAGATACCTTTTGGGATAACAAAACAGATTGATCTCTTATTTAAGTCAGTTGGAAAAAACTGACATTATAAAGGTGGTATTTTCTAGTCCTTTTTCTTCTCTCTTGGTAATGAGAAAACCACAATCACAGGATTTTAGGTTAGTTTTAAATCAATTAATATCAACTAATATCAACCATTGATATCAGCCAATCATACTCCCAGATATTATTGAATAAAAATAGCCACAAATACACTACGTTCGAAGTAAATCACACGAAGAAGAGCTACAAATTCCAAAAATGTGTCATGCTTCATTCTACGTCGGCATCTGCGTTAACGATTGTAACAAAAACTGCTACAAGGACTACCAAACTGAACAACACGTTTCTCAGATGGTATAGTGACAGGTTCATATAACAAGGAACAACAGATACAGGACCTAGAACTCTGGTTCCAGAATTGGCGAAAATTGTCGATTGGTTACATAAATACAACTATTACCAGCTTAACAATCACTTCACTCTTTACACAGATAACAAAATTTAACAACTCTCCAAACCCAAAATGATAAAATTGGGAAGTACACCAGATGAAGGATTGTTCTATCAGATTTTAACTTCGTTATAAAGCACAAAAATGGGAAGGATATGCCAGCAGATATCTTCTCCAGATTAGAGAAACAGAAGACATCATAAAACAAGAAGAATGGGGAAAAATAAACAAACCAAGAAAAGGTTACAGAGAATGTAGTAACTTCTGAAGACCACCTTGCATTCCGTTCCATTGCTTTAGCAGATAACGTACTCATAACGAAACATTTTTTTCAAATAAAATACTTATAGAAAAACAGAAGAAAGATCAATTGTATACCAACAGCAGCTTTAAACGGACAGCAACCCGAAGATACAACAACAATACGTGCGCTAAAATTTCATGATTTAAAAGATGGAGTTCTGTATCGCATAAGAAAACATCCGGAATTGGGCGATATACATTTACTATGTATACCAAAAAGCTTAATTTCACGCTGTTTTTAATGCATACACAAGCCACCAATGGCAGGGCACCCAGACTTGACCAAACTCTACAGATCATAACTGTTAAAATACTATGTATCTTCTTTAAAACAGACGTTAGCGTATTACTTAAAAAGGTGTGACGAGTGTCAACGCTACAAAACATATTCTAAGAAGCAACAAGGTGAACTTTTGCGTCACCCTGTAGGAAATATATCTGAACATATATTTTTGATACACTGGGCATGCCTAGTAATAGCAAAAGTAGTTGATTCCATGACAGCAAAAATAGTGATAGATTTTCTGGAACAATAAATAATCGTCAGGTACGGATGCTTTAATTCCTTGGTTCTGATTAAGCACCCAATACATTCTAGTTCAGCATTACGTGAGATGGCAGAAAATAGAGATTTCAACTTAAGTTTAATCCCAGTTACTCACATTCATGTACGGGCTTATCCGAAGTCACACAGAAAACGGTTCAATAGCTACTTAAATTTTATCTGTAAGACAATATGAAATCGTGGGAAAGATACGTTCCATATACCATTTTCTCGATAAACTCTGAAATATCGACAAGTACACGGTATAGTCCATATTACCTAATGTACGGCTTTAACCCAAAAACTATTACAGAATCCCAATTCGGAACCAAAAATAATCTTCAAATTACAAGAAGGGCGGAAAATAGCAGACAAATTGAATAAACATTTGAAGCAAAAAGTATATTACGATAAACGTCGATCTCAAATATTATTTCAGGAAAATCGAAAAGTGATAATTTATTTTCCATACAGATTTCCAAATATGCCGGAAAGCTTTACCAAGAAATACGTGGGTACTTGTTACATTATAAGAAAGAAAAATAACAACCAATACTTAGTTAGGTTTCCCACACAGTTTAGGCAAAAACATCCAGCTTATATCTGTCGATTGTAATAAGGAATATCATGAAGAAACATAATTCATTTAAATTGGGAGAACGGTTGAAAATATATTGTCTCTCACACACGCAAGATTCAAATACACAGCGCTTGGAGAAGCTCTATGCGAAAGGTATTTTTATCATCAGTGGAGAGATGAGAGAGAGAGAGAGAGAGAGACCTTGAAGCAAACTCCGTCAGCGCGATGTCACGTAAAATTCCACGCCTACCTGCATACACCTAAGTTTATCTGCGTGGAGCCCAAGAGGGGAACAGAGAGACAACAACGCAGACAGGGGAGCGACAAACTCTCATACAACAGGGAGAGAAGCACGAGCTATACACGCGTGAAACTAAAATATAGAAAGAACAAGAAAGAAAGCTTGAACTTACCAATTACAGCATTTTAATGAAATGCATCTTCTTCTTGCTATTGTACCATATATAGTAGTTTACGGTGATCTTTCCTTTAACAGCCAGAGTATCACCGTAGCACTTATTTCTACAACTTAATTGTCTGTTTATTTTTTCAATGCGAACTTTGGCACCAAGAAGAAACTGCTACGCTTTTAATATTTGTTTTTACTTGCACTATCAAATACCTGTGCATCTAAAAACAATTTCACCTTTACTAAATACACTTTATCAACCAGAAGCTTCATGGGTAATAACGTGCTAGAAAATAAACCAAGAAACAAATACAAGTAAATACAAATCATTTTTTTCTCCTTCCTATATAGGAAATTATTGAACTATGGAACGACCAACTAAACTATAGATGTCAGCAATTTTCTTCTTGTTGGTCGAAAAACTCACAAAGAGCAGCAATGGTCACGAAATGGTCTTTAAGCAATACGGCTTCTGTATAGTCAAACATAAGCCTATAGTCCAATATGAAGTCATTGAATTCTTATCTTATCGCCTCCATCTGGACTTCAGCGCCATACACTTTCAAATAAATCTTGCAGTTGATGTGAACAGCTAGTAACTATTCTTCACGAAAGAGAACGTCAATTTATAAGCGAAATTTCTCAAATTATACCAGCTGATTTTCAAAAACAATGCTACACGCATAAAACGCATGATTGTTTCATTACTTTCGGGCATCATAAACTTTGCAATAAGTGGTTATTCAATCTACGAAATTCGCAAATTAAAACAAACTATATACCAGATGCACCAACAAAGCAGCAACTTGAATTAACAAATACAAAGCATCAAAGAAAATAACTATAAATTAACCCATATAGTTGAAAATCTGACAATAGGAGTAGAGATAATGATCTCAAATATACATATTGAAATCATAAAGTTATTATGCTCTGTTGCTACAAACGAACAATTTCTGATAACCCTTTTAAACTTTCAAGTTATAGAGCAGCACTTTGATAACATAAAACAAAGCATTGTAGATAATACGGTCACGGATGCCCTATCAAACCAGCGCTAGCTCGAGAAAGCATAAATAATAATCCAAGACTTCGAAGTTCTATTCTGCAAGACGACATAGGATTTTTTCAAGACATCTAAAAGTTTTTTAGTCAATTTTGATTCTGCAACTGCGAATTTGGATATTGGATACCAGTAATTGGCCAGAAAAAATATTATATTTTACACAAAATATTTAATAATGGCTTCCTATCCAAATCGGCACGCTTGCAGTTAACGTTACCAGAATATGAAATTAAAACGGAGAGCTCTATATTTGAAATCGAATTATCTGTGTGCAATCAGCAGCAAATGTTTACAAATTGTAAAGTACAATCCCAACCGAAAACACAAAAAATAGACTCTTTATATGAATTAGTTTTTCGCAACAGCGCACCAACATGCCAAATTAAACCTGAGTTATCTAACCAAGAGGCATTTTATATGTATACACCCTCGGGATTACATATAGCAACTAGGAATGACGTCAAATTATTAAACTATCACGCACAGATACAAATTCAAAGCAATAGAACTGTCCCATATACATACTTTTTTGTATCAGGAATTTCATGCTATTTCTACAAATAATTTAAAACTATCAAGTAGATATGTAGGGGAACTGGACGTCAAACACTATAACCTACCAAAAGACTATAAACAAATTTACCATCACCGTTTCAAACTCTGCAAAAGACAATTGACAGTCTTGATAGTTTATTCAAACATTAGAAGAATAACTTACCAAGCAAGTTTCAAGATTTACACTTACACCTCATGATAACATGGACAACGATAATTTTAGTAATAATAACATTAGTGCTAATAACTGTTCTAACTATAATTTTGAACTGTATGCATGAAAAACTAAAAGCTAAACAAATCCCACAATAACTCTGTCATTTCATATGCTAATAGTGATTCTTCTCATTCTACTAGTTATATTGTTTTTCTTTACAAACTTAGTGTTATTATATGTGATATACCGCCTTCATCGTCAGCTTAAAATCCTCTCGGATACCAAACCAGTGAAAGAAGAACCAGTGGATCAGAATGGAATCAAGAACGACATCCTCATGGAATCCCCCCACATCATTAGTAAAACCACCATCCACAACAACGGCATGGAATCCCCGCATATCATTAGTGAACCACCACCCACAACATCGACATGGCACGCAACTACACTATAAGTGATCTAGTTATATTTTTAGTGCTTCGCAACAAGAGAAAACAAGGCTTAATACAGTACAACACAGGGGAGTAAAGTTCAAAGAACCGACTCTGCTTTGGAAAGCTAAGCCATACCTGTTCTCTACAAATTAAAAATAAATGATATAGTACTCATAAAAGTGTAAAAATCGAAAGTAGAATTAACTTTCTAAAAGTTAGCTAATCCCAGAATAGGGGGGAGTATAATGGGAACCTAATAAGTGTGTCAATAAGACACATGCCAGAACAAAACAAACATAATGTAAACAAGAGCAATTATAATGTTTACGTAATCAAGAAGTAGGAGCAGACTACACCAACCCCAAGTAGAGAAATTATGAAGTGCTCAAGTCACGCCTACCAGACAGACAGAAGAGGCCTATAAAAGGCCCGCCAGATATCGTAAGGCATCACTCACTTCGAATGTGGTCACCTCTTCCCTTCTCTCTGACTTGGTTTCGGAGTCAGAGTACCTAAACCTAACTACCACCGACTTGGTTTTGGAGTCGGAATAACCTTTCCTCTCTGACTTGGTCTTGGAATCAGAATCCTAATCATCACTAAATACTCATTTCCTTACCGACATAAGTCAAAGATATAAGACATTACAATAAAGAGGTGAACCACGTATAATCGCACTACAGCCCAAGTTGCGGACACTATTTTAATCATCATTACCATTCGCTGTATATATATCACATTTATGGAATTCTATAATAAAATTGTGTCGGTCGAAAAGTCAAACATTTCTAGGCTCTTTTTTAACCACAAAATATACGATCTTAAGTCGGAAGTCTCTATCTCATAATTATTATTATATACTCAATAAATCATTACGTGGTGGATCGCTTGGGTTTCAATACGTTTCATTACGTTATGAAGTACCGGTTCGTAACGTGTGCAGCGAAAGTCTCATAACGTTTACACGAAGTGGCGTTTATTCCTGTAAAAGTGGTTAAAACATTTACAACAGACCGACTAAAAAGTTACTTAGTTAAAAGTGCCTTTATTCAACTGTCGTTTTAAACCAGAAAGTGATAAAGTGGCATTATTTTACCATTGGACTTAAACTTTTGGAAATTACAACCCCTTTTCTGTGGAAACCAGCTGGAATTGGAAACCCACCCC
>JAGDQP010073766.1:0-10349 GCA_022664845.1 Lepisma saccharinum | reverse complement strand
CTGTGTTCTTCAGCTCCTTTTTGTTCTGGAGTAAACCTCGGCGTGTTTTATAACAGACGGATCTGAAAATCAAAGGCCTACATTATCCATTGCGTCCCACCTCTCCAAGTCTGTGGCATCTTTGCATTGAATAATGTTTAATCGGATACAATTGAATACAAACAAATCAATCTTATTAACAAATTTATTCAAACAGTTGTCAAAAGTTTAAATATAAAATATTTGGTTGTATTAAATACATCGAACAGCCATAAATTATAAACAATGCATTAACAAATAAACTAAGTCCATATATTATTCTAAGTATATACTTTTATAAATTAACAACTAGGCCCTTTATATGTTAACCTGAAAGCAAAATTTCGGATTTCTTAAATGGAGCAACTGTAGTTACTTTAAGTTATTACTAGAGTTATCTTCTAATCATAATAAATTACATATTCATACATAATATAATGCTTTTACAAGGTAAATATGCATGTAAATTACTTACAATACTAGATATTGTTAAAATAAGAAAATTAAGTTTATAAAAATAAATTCAAATATTTCACCACTCGTCAGAAAGAAGATGAGTAGATTGTAAATTTATCTGCACGAAACAGGTTTATAACTATAGTAAATTCACGTTCGTGTTGCATTAAGCAGCATGTTTAAGTACGTTATAATGCTGGGTGTCCCTAAAATAGTCCAAGGATTCAAAACAAGGTAACTTTCACACGAAGTCTGTTCCACGAAGGCTTGTTGTATAATGTTAAACCTCTCGGACGTACACTTGGAAACCGTAAGCAGCCTTTCTAACAATCAACGGGTCCAAGCAATATTCAAGTTCTCATTCTTATGTCTGCAAAGTATCTTAATCAATTGTGCCAAAGATTCACTAATAGTACCTGATAGAAACAAGTTCATGGTTGCATCATTAAAGATAAAAAACGCAATAGTTTTATTCATACGTAATCACTGAAACACTTCAACTAACACATACGTAGTTTGAGACATGAAATGTTAAGACGAACGAATGATTCTCTCGTGCGAAAACATTATGATATTGTAATGACCATAATTTCAGTTCACACATTGTGTTTTATTTGTAGTCATTTAACTTGGATCGTTTTTACAGTACGTTTCATTCGAAAGCACATAGTAGATTTAACTCACGGGAAACTCCTGTGTGGATTAGTGTTGCTTTACTCAAACGTTTTTCAACTAACTCCACTAGAACATGGACTTCCATCTTGAAAGTTTAAAGATTGTATTTCCTTCTTTTCGTAGTCCATTTTTGTCGCTTCACTTAGAAAAAATATCTTTAACTGTGCTTGGCAATTTCATTCTGTTTATACCACTAAACATTCTTTAACATATCCGACGTAAGCATTTTCCTGTTTCGTTCGGCATTTGCCTCATAAATACCCAAATGACACACACTTATATTTATAATAACAGCGCTTATATCTGTTGACCACTGAAGAGCTTTTAGTGTTTTAACAGGAGAAAACCTGCCTAACTGTGTTGTTTGGAAGTGAGGTCATTTTAATCTTCAATTGTAAATCGCCCTTACGTAGTTGCCCTCTTTTCTGTTGTTTATATTTTCAAATCACGTTTTCTAGTTCCAGCAAATTCATTCTACTCTTTATAATGTAAAATTCAGTTATCAGACAAACCCTTATTTTCTACGTGGCCATTTAAAGGACATTGTTCATTTTGTTTGGCTGGAATCCTATGAGCAGTAATATAGGAACCATATGCTTTGTTAGTTAAGCTTTAAGATACAATTCAATCAATATAGCAAGTATACCTCGGAAGTGAGTATAAGTTTTGTTTTGCAGAGCCACCTTTTGGACTTACAGTGAACTATCATACAGTAGGTTTACGATAAAAGTGATTAGCAAAGGAGGATCGTCACGGTTAAAGCCGCATTATGAATCCAAATGTAATTATTTGCGTACCGTATCTAAGTTCATTGTTTTCTAAACCATCCCTAAATATTTTTCTCTATTATTCTATACAATATTAATAGAGAGCATGTACTGGAGCTTTTATATGTAAAGTTTAATCATAAACGAGTATCGCGCACTATGGTATTCATAATGCTCCCCACTTCATTGAAGAATTAAAATATAAGATAAAAACCATATAATGAATTTACATGAACATTCAGAGAATCAAATACAGAAGAGTCCCGAAAACTCAGCCTAATGTGGACCGAAGGATGACCGAGTTTGTAAAAATGCCGTGTTATCGGGAATGGGGTTAAAAAGAAAGTACGAGTGTTTCCTCAGAAAATACAGTACTGTACTTGTATGTATTGTTTCCTTGAGAATACAACAGAGAATAAACTGCCCAAATACCCTTAAACAAAGGAAAAGTACGTACTTTATGAACGAATAGAGCCTTTACTACATGAAAATGAACATTAATGATAAGACAGATCTTAGAAAAATATGTTTTTTCGCCCTGTCAGGGTGTGGCCGAGTTATTCGGAGTGCCGGGTTATCGAGTTCGGAGTTTTCGGGACTCTACTGTACTATTAATATTAAAATCATTAAATTCTAAACACGATACATTGAAAAGAGAAGAAACTAAAACGAAAGATAAACTGTACCACAAAAATGAATAAAAATATAATTATGCAACACAATATAATAAATGTATGCAAAGTATTAATTTAGTTTTATTCGTATTAAAACAAGATGGAAGATAATTTGTTAGCGCGGTTTATACTGAATTTACTGAGATAGAAAATATAAAGGAGACCCTGCCGTCACAAACTATCGAGTCTCGATATTCTAATTGATATCATGGTAAAACATATTGCACTTAGTACTTTTATACTACATTTACAGTACATAATCTAATAATATTACTATTAAAAATAGTGATTGCGTTATTATTAAAAGGGATGAAAGAGTTTCTTCTCCAATTGTCCACAAATACATTTACTTAAACAATGTATGTTTCTATCCCATTTGATTTATATAATGAGAGTTACGGGAATATTTCAAATGTATAAACTCCCTAATACGCATATAGAAAGGAGCCATAGCGAAAGTCTCAACGAGTCAGACAAAGTAACAGATATATAATTAATCCCAGATATTAATGACGCAGAGAGTACAATTGAAAACCTTTTTTCGAAAGATCACAAATTCAATTAACAATTGCCGAAATGGACAAAAAAAATCTATGGAAAGCTAAACACCATAAGTGAGCTAATTATCTAATACTGTAGCTAGCGGCGTTGCCTAGATATAACACTAGATAGTTTGCACAATTTCCAGAATTCACCCTCACTGAGAATTATTTATTTTACACTTACGTCAACATATGCGTCGCCATAAATCTGCCCTTTTGAAAGTAACCGAAAAACAGAAAAGTAGGTAACAAAAAATTTCGTATCCAGAAATGTTATCATATTTTACATCCATTATTACTGACGTAACAGTTTATATTAAAATATGAGAGTTCACAACATATGTTCAGATAAGTTACATTCAAAACACCCGACTTGTAGAGTTATGATGTTTTTAAAACGTCCCTAAACTTCTCGAGGATTTTATGTTCAGTATTCAAATAATTGATTTTTTTTATTATTTTCATCGCTGTTCATATTAATCAGAACATTATAGATTCATTTAGGAATTGTCAATATCTGCCTGATTTCTACTAATCAATTCAATTATAGTTTCTACTATTTAGAAAATATGCGGTGCAAACTAAAAAGTAATGCTTTCGTGAGTTATGCATTTTGCTCCTCACATGTTGTAAATATTCCATCCCCATTACCAGATGTGCATACTCTCGCCAACAAATAATAACATATTTTCATATATTTACGTTTTTACTTGCTAACACTGAAAAACAATATATCAGTGTTTTCACTTTATGGGATTTTCCCATTTACCACCTATTGTCTTTTGCATTCCCGAACCCATCCAAGGATTTGGATGGGAAAGGTGCAAAAACGAAATAAGAGTACCTCCACTTAATCAGCGTATTCGTAATCGTTATGCTATAACTCATGTTTGGGTTAGCACATTGTATTCTATATAATATATAATTATATATTCTTATAATTCTATCAGAGAGGTAAAACAATAATATGAAATTCTGCAATCCTCTATACAATTCTACTCTAAAATCTTCTATAAAATGTTACACCATATATTTTTACGTTTGTATATTCTTACAATTCTGTCAGACCCATAACAATGGTATCTATTACTGAAAGTCTATATACATTTCTATCATATATCCAGAATAATAGTATCTTCTCTATTCTATATAACATATAATTCTATATAAGACCTAGAACAATAATATACATTCCTAGCAAACTATCTACAATCTTATTCTAAAAAATACATCTAAAGATTTTATCACAGCACAGGAACAATAATATATATTCTTGTATTCCTACGTACAACATTCTAATATCAATAATGAAAGTATGCAAAATAAAAAAAAAAAATACGAAGTGAAACCTATTTAGTAGCGCAGAATAACAATCCGATTCAATTATTACCTTTTAGGCTCATATTGCTTGCAATAACATGCGAAAAATAAAATACAGTTTCGGACTTGACATCAAAAACGCTCTTATGCCACTCGAATACTTAGGCGAAAATAAAGTAGAACATTTAATAATTCATATTTTCTTTGTTCTCTTTGTGGTCCTAAATTCCATGCTTTCTTTGTTTTGTTTTTTTCTTCTCTTTAACCGCATGACACAGTAAAGCTATCTCCTTTATCCCAGTTACGTATCCATATATTGCGAACTTCTGGAAGTTAATAGTACCCAAAAGCAAAGGGCTATAGAGAGCGTACCCTTCATCTCCTAGGCAAAGAGAAAGTAGTTCTAATTGTACTTAGATTGATCAGTGAAAGAATGGAAATACGCAACATTGAGATTCTGTATACTATGAATATTATTTCATAAAATACTTAATTACGATGAACTTTGTTGACTGTCGGAAATATCATCCAACGTTCATAGAATTGACTAAAAGTTGCGCCAGTCGTGACGTCACTGATTCACCCAAAGTTGTTAAAATTAGATGATGCGCCACTTTGCATGTGTTGTACCATGGAGCATTTGCTATTATCTTGTCCCATGAACTGTAGTACTTGTAGTAGTGAATAACCTGTTAAAAATTAACGAACACGTACATAAGTTCACATAATAATAAATGTATCAAAACCAAAGACAAAACGTATAAAAATAATGTAAAATTTGCTTTGTGATGACATTACGTTCAAAGCACCTTATACTGACAAGCAGACGAACTGATGGGGCAGATAAATCTCCCATTATTTATTCCGTCGTGTTTAGAATGTCAAAATATGTGCACATGCAAATTTTGGCAACTCAGGTGCCATTACTTTGGGAGATATCGCTGATATAAAAGTCAAATTCTTGTTTCTCGAGAGCGATATGAAAGTGTAGAAAAGCCTTTATATTTTTACATTTCTCAAAGATATGAAGAACAAATACACAATAATTCATATTGGGCGGAAGGCGCTATCTGCTGGTTAGTTCTTTTTATCATGAACGTTATCTTGAATTCCGACATCTTGAATTTTGAATGATTTTATAAATAAGGAGAGGGTCGTGTAACAAGTTATTTTCGGCTAGAATTTCACGAGAAAGGCCTTTCTGATCTCAGTTTTACCATAAACGTGTTACTCTGATAGAAAAGGGTATGTGATAGTCATCTGGGCTAACGATGCATTAGCCTCAAAATGCTCATTTCGCTTTGAAATAACGGATGCAATGAAACCCAAAAGTATAATAACAATAGGGCACTTTAGTCAGGAACAATTTCTATGCGTTTGGGTCTCGATTTCTTTGTTATTTTAAAAAGAAATAGGTGTTTTCATACTACTGCGCCATTTTACCTAACTACTGCCACATAACCTTTTCTCTCACAACAATAGAACTGAAATCAGAAGCGTCTTTTTTCGTTAAATTCTAACCCATAATGATACGTTACACTACGCCCTTTCCACTTAAGAAAATTAATCGATATTTAATATGGCGGACTTCAAGATGGTGTCCATGATAAAATCCAAGCAGTTTCCACCTTCCACCCAGTATCCATTGCTATGCATTGGTTCTCCATTTCTTTCAAAAATTAAAAAAAAATAAAAACTTTCAGAAATTAAGGGTATTTCCACACATTTTTATCACTCTCCAGAAACAAGAATCTGACCTTGATATCATTGATATATCCCAAAGTAATTACAGCCGAGTTGAAGAAATTTGCATGTTCAAATCCGATATTTTAAAGATGACGGAAGAAAAAGATCATAATTTGTTTCTGCCCCATCCGTAAGTTATTAGCTTGTGAGTATTCATTTACGAATGGAAAATAGTGATTTACAGATTGAGGAAAACCGGATTTTGTAGCAAAATATTAAAAGAAAAATGGGTTTCGGTCATTTCTTCTCTAATATTCACTACTTTCTCCATACCCTGAACTTAAAGAAAACATTAAATTCTATGAGCTAGCGAAAATAAAGCTGAGTAAATAAAGAGATTCGGTTATAATTTAATTACATAACAATAAAATGTTAGCAAATTAAAGCTCATTTTATTTCCTCCAACACTGATGTAATGAATAGTATGGCAGAGTACAGCAAATAAAAGTGTTTCATCAGATACAAAATATATTTCTTGACTATCAAATTTTGAACTTATTATTTCGAATATCTATTTATTATGCTAAAACTACCACTAGTTTTCTAAACTCATATCTTAGCAACTAATTAATATCAAGAAGCCATTATTCTTTTATATGAAAACTATTTTCTGTTTGTGATTTCATCAACTACTCCTATGATTTGTACAGACTGTACAGATATTCTGAGAACTTTGATTAAACAAAATGAAAAATAAAATATTTTTGAATTGTTTTACTCCTTTCTGTAACAAAGTATCTATTTCTTGTCTACAACACCTCTTGTATGTGCTTTATTGTAGGACTACCCTAAGGAATTTGTAATTCTTACTTAGACTATAATAACAACGTACAATGGCTATTGTGAAAAGTTTGCCATATTTAGACGGGATTTTCTTTAAAATATCTTCCAGCATAGTTTCACAATTATGGAAAGGATAACATTTTTTATTATCGATTTATATTATTAAATCGTTTATATTATATGATTACATGATAATTACAACATTCGGTTATTTTGAAAAGTCAGCCATATGTAGACGCCAGTTATCTCAGAAAACACGTTCTAAAATATTTTCAGCCTAATTGGTATAGTTAATTGCTTCAAAAAGTAAACAACATTCATAATGGAAAAGGCATAGATTTACATCTTAAGGCTGAGTGTTTCCTGTAGGAAACTGGGTTCACGTCATTTTAGGCAGCCACTTCAGGCACCTATCTGACTGAAGCAGCCTTTCCCAAGGTGTTCTGAAAACGCATTTTTGCAGAAAATATGTATTTGTAAATTCTAAACCAATGTCTGGTCGATTACTAATCTTATAAAGTCGATTATGTTTTTAGAACGCATGCGTTTCCAGTGATTTAGAATATGTTTTCTGGGGAAAAAAGGGTGTTCAAATGTAGACGACTTTAGCCACAAAATTTTGAGTATTTTTTATTATATTTTGCACAGGGAAGGCCAAATAAAAATATATACTAAAGTGAAAAATGTATAAATAAAAATTAAAATAAATACCTTGCAATACTTCCATTCCAACTTCTCCGTATGCTACCATCATATAGTTCTTCCATGTTAGAAGCACAACGAGAATAGGCAATGTATCAGGTATGGAGAAGGGCAGGATTTTGATGGATTAAGGCTGGTATTTTGTTTTATTACATCAACCACATATGTACGAAAGTTTTTAACTGCAGACTAATTAGCTACCTTTACTTACTTGTCACGATATGAAGACTATGTTCAATCGCGATGATGTTTTTTTACCCGATCTTACCCACTAATTTTGGACATCGTTATCAATTAACATGATCTTTAATAATCACAATCGAAGCAATCGTAAATTTCTCTTAGCTTTAAGAGCTCTTGAATTAAGCAATGAAGAATTAGGAGCTTATTCCAAACCGTTAGAAGCGCCACAGTTTCATTGAAAATAGAAACACCGACTGGTGAGGTCAAAACAAATATCTTCTCCTAGTTTCGCCACACGTTCAAGGTGCTGAAAATACCAGACCAAAACAAAGAAAAACAGGTAACAGCTTCAGACTTTGCCAGTCGATACAATGGAAGATATTTTCACCAAATGAAGCTATAGTTATTCTGAAAGTTTTATGGAATAATTTCCTGAATAATATACAAGTACGTGGTTTTATATATATATATATATATATATTCTCCAAAACGGTACTAGTGATAGTTATAAGACTAATTCTATGTTTTCAGAACAAAAAATAATGTCAACATGAATAAAATATCTAAATTAGAAGCTAGTGTTTCAATTTTGTTGTCTGAAAGTAATACACACATTTTTCAATATATCTTGTTTGTACTTCGCTGTTCGATAGGTTCATTTCCTTCTAATTATGAGACAAACACACATTTCAATTGCGATTTAATTAGATAATGTTTCTCGACAAAATAATGTAAAATATGAAATTAAATTTTAAAGATAGAAGCCACGGAAGTATCTACGCCAAGTTCTCAATCTCTAGATTAGCTATCATATTCCAGGAATTTATTTTCTTTAACTAGTTTTTGATTTTAACATATTCGTTTATAAGTGTATATGTTACATGAGCAAAAAAATACTATTGCTGCTCTTAAAACTTTCCGATGGCAGTTTTTTTTGGTGCTGAAGATAACTAGATTTTCATTCGGAGATAAATTCCAATACTGCAGGTGATACTCCTTCTGTTAAAAAGCATCGCTGATTAAACTGAATCATTTCTTAGACGGATAGCATTGAACATAATGTTGTGTAAAGAAAATATGAATGGTACCGAGAAGACTTAATAACATTTATTTATCTAACTACTAACAGCATAAATGCATCCAAGTTTCACAGTCGTTTGGGAAAAGTTTATGATCTTGCTTTGTTATTGAATAATCGTAAAAAAGCTACATCTGAACTCGCTAATGGTTATTATTAAGGCATCAGAACTTGTCTAAGATTTATCGTATATGGTATAGACATTTTATGTCCATATTGTATATGGATTACATTTTCACTTGGACTACTCAAGATTTTACGACTTCCTACTCCATCGCTGAAATTGTAAGCATTAGCATGTCAACATTAAACTATTATGTTCCATTCAATAAGAAGAAATATCGAGTTTGTCATATTCATAGACTTATTAAGAGGAGTTTTATCCAATAATAAAACCTTTTTCACTCGAAGGTGTTATATCCCATTTACAAAATCACTCATGTTATTTACCTCTTCATAAACCAAATTTATATTAGAAGTAATCCGACAATGAAATCCCTAACTAACTAAAATAGTCGCTTTGCAAACTATATTCATGACTTAATTATCAGAAGAGTTAATTCTCGCCGTATGAGGGGACGCAATACTTTGTCCAAACATTTTTTTTTGTAATTAGTCAACTAATTGTTCGTTCAAACACACTAAACATATTGTTGGTCTGTATATTTAACAAAAGGAAACCCTTGACAGTGGTGCAAATTAAACGTTACTGTCCTTTATACATTTCATTTATTTTACTGGTAGGCACAAAGTTTATAGAATATTTCGCCTCAAGTTTTCTTCTCGGAATTAGAGAAAACATAACAGAAGACCCGCGAGAGCTTCGTAAGGATCTTACAAGACCAGCTTAAGAGAAGAAAAGTAAACATTACTCCAGGTCTGGAGAAATGAATAATTGTATCCCTTAATTAAATGGTGATATATTTTGTATAGAAAGAAAGCGTCCGCTGGTAAGGACAAGTGCCATATGTGTGCTCGAGATGAATCTTCAAGAAAGAAAATGCAACAAGGTGAACTATAGCCTGTGCTAATGGCGTTCCTGCGGAAATAGGCAAGTAGGCATTGATCTGTAATCAATACGAAGAAAATACGCAGTTGAAAGACAGTGATGTAAATTACTTCCTAGACATACACAATTTGATTTTTGGTTACACCGCACTATTATTTCTTGTCTTATGTTTAGAGCTTCGAAAGCAAATACATTTTGTTGTCTAACAGGTATTTGTGATTGAATGCTGCATTAAATTTTGTTTTCTTTGCCAGATGTATTTAACTTTTGAATGTAAATACAGTATAACTCCTCTTCGTATTCTGTGTTGCAGTCTGTTTTATCGAGTAAATGAATATCCAGTTACTAATTCCCAAAGGCGTAATTAGAAAGAGTTTGACCATTTACATTAAAATA
>JAGDQP010073765.1:0-10350 GCA_022664845.1 Lepisma saccharinum | reverse complement strand
GTATTAATGTATCATTAAGACATATTATGTTGTTTTGTTTAATTTATTTAAAGTGTTTTGTGTGCCAAAAGTAGTCTGTAATACCTTCTTGTTCAGTGTAAAACATGTTTTCCACAAGTAGACTACTGTAGTTTAATTAAAATTGCTCATTGTACAACTAAGTATTTAATACCATTATTTTATTATTAATAATATTATAATTATTAAACCGTATTTTATAAATAACCACATTAGCAGAGTTAAATAATTATTATCATTATTACTATTATTATTATTAAATGTTGAAAGGACAGAACGTATTAATTTTCCATAATGTGAAGTTGGGAAGGGCAAATTGGCGGGAGGGTTGAGAAGGAAGGGGGCCTTGGAAGTCTGGAACCTAGGGCGCCTAGGGGCATGAATACGGAACTGCTTATAACGGGAACTTCTTGAAAGTTTTAATTTTTGAAAATGCATAGAACTGACTTTTTTCATGTTTAATTTTTGTGAGTGGTGGATAAACAAAGTCGGTAAAACCAAACAAACCTAGGAAATGTACTACTTTATGAATAAGTAAACCAGCAGAATAGATCGATCGACAATTCATAAATGTGTGTAAAATAAATCTGTCTAATGAGTAGGATATAGTCTCCGAACACACACTTTAAGTGCACTTCTTATATCATTATATTTTCTTCGAACACGGAGCATAATAATTACACTTTATCTGGTCAGATGATAAATGTTTCTTCTTGTTCTTTGTTGATAATCCAAATCTTCTTCAAAGAACTCAATGGACTGGGACAAAGTGGCGCTTATGTTGCAACTGAAACTTTTGAAGAAGTTTCTTTTTTTTATCACTGTTCTGTAATTAGCATATTTTTTTCATAAGTGGTTGAACAGCAGATCTTAATTACATACCTTTCTATTTATGTACTGCTGCAACTTAGAAGGCAGTGTTCGATTTGTAGCGGGGATTGTTGGTATTTTCCCGTCTCTGCAGGAATCTTCTCTGAATCTGTTTTCCAAAACATCCCTCAAGCCTGGGATATAAATAAATATAAAATACAATATTCTATCCATGCTGTGCTGGTAATGGAATGGGGCGAGAGCGCTAAGGTATTTCGGCCACGATATCCATCTGCAGTTCAAAAGACGGTGTATAAACATGACCAGAGCTGAAATGGGTCACTAAGTCGATTGTCGGGTCTTTTGAAACGGGTCTCCGGTTCTAGGCTTCAGACCCAGCCTAACCCGGTGACCCGATTTAGACCCGGTAGCCCGGAGAACAAAGCAAGATTTTTAATTATACGCTTGCGTTTGAATAGTGTTTCTTTCAGGGGTGACCAGGACCGTACACGCTATCCCCAGAGCTCGAAAACTACGGCTTCGAAATTCCGATTCCGAGACCGGGTCACCAAAAGTCATTCGATTTTAGCCCTGGTCATGACTGGCTAATGGTGGTGAATCATGTAGGTCATGTACATTTTCTAGAAAAAAAAGTCTTTCTAAAGGACGTAGATGCTCCCAGATAAATTTCAAGGTAGGTTTTGATACGATTTCATTGGCTGTTTCCTTGTAACAGTGTTCAATTTCCAGAGATAAAACTTTTCGCGTAACGTATTGAATTATTTTTTGAATAATTAATTTCATTTTTGCTGGACCCTCTTCTTCTTCTTCTTCATCTTCTTCTTCTTATCATTATCATTCTTATTATTATTTGAACGTAATGTGTAACTTTTTCAATTGAATACTGAAATGAATTCGAAGGTTCTCGTCAATGATAAGGAACTGTACTTTGAGTTCCGTTTTTTTATCAACCTCTCCATAACTGAATGTAGTAAAATACCAAAAATAAAAAGAAAATTCATTATGGAAACCTGCAATAAAGTAAAGAGCGAACGTCAATGCATTTGTATTTTTTTTAACCCACTGCAAGGAAGCCGGAAAAAACTAAACGACCGAAATTCGGTGGTCAGTTGTTTGGTTGATGGGGAAGGAAAGAGATGGAAGAAGTGCCCCTAAGCTGTCTGTACGTCTTGCAAGATCCCTTCTGTTCTTTCAAACCACAAATCAGCGTTGCCAGGTTCGGAATTGAAATCATCTTTAGAAATACAAAAATATCTGGAGAAATGTCTGCAAACTTTTTTTTTAACTACTCTAACCACTGACCAGGAAATGGATAATCTCTGAAACTCAGAAAGTTTTAGGTGAGATAGAAACAAGAAAATAGTTGTTTTGCTTCAGAGAAGGGTCTAAAATAAAGAACTTTGAGGCTATGTTTCATCGTTTCAGAAAAAAGATTCACAATTGATGTTTGACGGCTATTTATAGTGTGCATGACCTTATGTGAGCTTGCATCTTTTTGTTCCTCTCCTTAGTCATTCTGTGCTCTTCCCAGATTTTCAGTTTCCAATGACTTTGTCACAACTCCCCAAAGGTAGGAAGCGGTCACTTTACAACCACACTGGAAAAGTAGACAAGAGTGGACGAAGGGAGGGGTGGAAGAAAAGGAAAATGCACCGCAACCTCTCTCTCTCCAGGCGACGGGTATACAGACAGAATTATTGAATTAGAAAAAAAAGAACTGGTGGTTCCTGATCCTGATAAATGTTTTCTTAGTGGAACGGATGATTTTCAATTTTAAATTCAGTTGTGGATACAATATTGAAAAATCTGTAGATCATACAAAAAATCTGATTTTCCGTATTCCCTTGAAAGCTCTGTAGACCTGACAACGCTGATTCTTGTGGACCCTTCTTGGAAGATGACAAGGAACCAAGCCATGAAAATCATACGCAAGCAAGATTTCGACTTTGGAATAGAGCCATCTGGATGTCGGCTGATGGCAAAAACGAAACTCGAAACTGTATCCCGTCTTCTTAATCGTTTTATCTCCTCAAAACTCCTTTCAGTTCAACTCTTCAATCCACTCACTCCCGCCAAAACAAGAGACAAGCGAAATAACGCGAAACGTGTGAGGGTCCAAAAAGGGACACAAGTATAACTATACCACTCTTATTAGTGTGCGTGAATCTGTGAGGACATCTGCTGGCTTCCGAGTGTCGCTTTCTACGCAAACAAAATACGGGCGACAGAGCACTGAAAAGCTCTCCACACGTAACAATGAGAGAGACATGGGGAGATGCTCTGATGTTCTAAATTTTGCTTAAATGCACAAGTTTTAGCTTTGCTACAGAAATATATATTTTAAATTTATAAGTAAGCATGATTTTACTAGTAAATAATACGAAAATCAAACTAAGTAATATCTTATGTCTAACACCATATGATATCAAGAAAAATCTTCATTATCCCAGTGTACATAGTATTATAGTGCTTAGAAAAGCAGCATAATCATAGAATGTTAGTGTCATAGAGTGTTAAAAGTAGCAGTAGTAAAAGAATGATGAAAAAATATATATTTGTAGGACTTTCTAGTCAAGGCAGAGGAAGAAATGGATTACTGAGTGTGCTGGACTAGCGAACGGGTAGATTATATATAGAGAGAAGCGTATTATACAACGGAAATATGTTCAATAATCCCTCCTTAATTTTTTGTTCGTATTTTAAAATTAATCAGCTTTGGCTCGGGTTGTGAACAAAATTGTGGAAAAGGATGAGAGAAGCCAGTTAGCGCCGGGAGACATCAAATGGCCTTGTTTGAAGGTAACAGTATAAAGAAACGTAGGGGAAAACCTTCAGTCAGGATATATCGCAGCAGGACTCATACTGAGAATCTTCCGAATGGAAAGCTTACGGTCTAGCAAGTGAGTCCAGGCTGTTTCGTGGGATGAAACTTAAGTAATAAGGCATGTAATGCATTGACGTAAGCCTTACGGTGAGAGTTAAAGATGCCTGAAAAAGTTTACAAGCAATTTAAACTTAGACTAGATCCGATGACAACATACTAAAATTCTTAATTGTTGTATTATTGACAGAACTGTAGACTAGCTGAGTGGGTGGGGTTGATGGAGGTTAGCCCGTTCAACAATAAGCAAAGCTGAGACAATTGGATTAAAATAACTTTTATATACTAATGTTGTTTGAAGGGAGATTTTTTATAAAGAATCAATGAGCTTTTATATACGATTTATTATTTTTGCTGTAAAATAGATATTTGAATTAAGAGATTTGCATGTGGGATTTTTAGAAAGGAAGGTTGGCCAACATCGTTTTACATGGGATTTTTTATAATTGAATGTTCAAGCCAATGGCGTTGCATGTGAGATTTTTATAAGGGAATGTTCACTGAACGTCGTTTCATGTGCGATGTTTATAAATGAATGTTTTGTTAGAAGGGTACTGCAAACTTGTGTACAAGCATTAAATAAGTATAATTATGATTGTCCTATTAGTAATTTATAACGATTTCCTTCACAAGTTTCATGTTTATTCAAAATTATGTTGTGGTGTACCATAAGGTTCTCCGATTACCGTAGTAGCTATTATAAAGTTAAATATTTATGTTGTAATATTAATTAAACTATCTATATTCTGATGTTCTACAAGTTATATTATCATTAACAATTTATGGACAGTACTATTTTAATCAAAATACATTATTCATTATTGAAGTTTACTTTTTCTTTGAGGATGCGCCTGCGTAAGAATAACCAAATAGTGTAATGTAGGAACCGTTGTTACTTTTAGACCTATCTTGTAATTGATTTACTGCGCATGTGTAAAAGAATGACCTACTAATATAATGAAGGGACCTTTGTTATTTTAAGACGGTTTTGTAATTGATTTACCGCGCATGCGTAAAAGACTAGCCTAATACTATAAATTAGTTTGATAAGATAAGATAAAATGAAGTGTATGGGCGGTAACAGCAGTATGGACAATTAGTTTGAGTTTATAGTTCAAGTTATCGGCTCAGTGAGAAAGTGTTGTCTTTGAACTTTTTAGTTTCAAAACGTTAATTCTTAATGAAAATTTATTTTAGAAGCAAGCAGGAAGATATTGAATCAAGGAGTATTTCTTGCACTCAGTATCAATTTAGTGAAAGAATTGTGATTAAGAAAATTTAGATTTTGTAAACTAGAAATGTAATTCACTATTCTATTTTTCCTAGATATCTTAAATCAACGGTAAATTCTTTTGAACTTAATCTACGGAAAGAAGAAAGATGAATTTCACTACTGGAAAGACCACCACTGGCAAGAGAAGAAAAAGGGATATAGCGATGCTGATTCCATGTATAGGGCCTGGATGACTGTCAGTTGGAGGCAGATAGTCGGATTGTAAGTATGGTTTTGAATTTCTTAATTATCTTTACCGTCTAATCCATTCTAATGTGAACCCTGTTTTTAGTGCGTGTCTTCACGTTAATGATTTGATTGATCTAGGACATGCTGGCTTTTTCAATAGTCCCGCAAATGCTAGGCTGGTTTTTCTAGCATTACTGTCTCCTAACTAATCCCTGTGATGAAAGTAACGGAAGAATTCTGCATCCAGATATTGCCTATCTTTTTGAATTAATTCCGGTTTCGAGGCATTATATCTACGAAGTCTACGTGAATTTTAACGAAGACGAAAGTTTTAATATTGTTCCTCGGAATCGGAAATTCTCCTTATCTCATGGTCCCATTACTTCATAGGCTGCATTCACGACTTCTTCCAGTACTTCTACTCATGTGAATGTGGTTACTTCTGTATTGACGCAGGCCACTATTGTAACCACGGCTAGGCCTATTTGCAGTCCATTCACTTGTTTTCAACCACAGCCGTCTACTTCTTTCTTCTTCCTGCCTCAACTACTGTTCAAAATGAGTCTATTTCTTCTTCAGATACGGACTTTTTTCTCCTGGGGGTAGTCAGATTTGGGATCAGGCATATGATTATTATGAAGGACAGGGGACTCAGTTAAGTCCTAAAACTGAAGAACATCTATTGAAAGAAATTGATCAAGTGGAACAGCGCTTCCAGGAAAATGGAAATTCTGAGGTAATACAACAGGGAACAGGGGGAGATCCCTTCGAAATTATAGGCGAACGCGTATTTTCCTGATTCGATATTTTTCCTGTAAAAGGTAGGGAAATCTTCATACGTGTAAAAGCTGGTACCTCCACTCTGACGCCAGATGTGGAGAAACTTTTTGAAATTGCGCAAGAACATTTGCTTAATGGTGTAGATCCACAATCATGGATCGTTTTTAGCATAGAGTAATAATATCAACGAGAAAGACGTCTCAATTTGAATACTGAGTATATTCTTCGTTCGACTGAGAATATTCTTATTTCGAACGAAAGTTTTTATTGGCTGACAACGTGATCCTTAAGGCCAATATTACCGACCCCATTCGTGGAAAAGGAAGAAGGAATAATGATAAGTACTTACCCTTGGAGGAGTATTTACAAGCATACAATATTCCTGTGCCTAAATTGAGAGCTAACTCGTATGATTGTTTCCCTATGGCTCTATGTTTAGCAGAGTTACATGCTTTAGGCCAGTATTGTAAGGTTACATACATTTAAAATCATTTAAAATGGGAAGAAGCATAAGCTTTATGCAGAAAGACAAGTAAATATTTCTAGTCTCGGTGGTAATATCGATCGGTTTCAAGATTTCTATGGTAACCAATTACAAATTGTAGTGTATGCCTTAAACCTGGTACTCGTGACACTGTAGTAATTAATAGTGGAAATGTGGAAAGCGATAAGAAACTTTTTATCATGAGCAGCATTTTGACGTGATCGAGAGCATTACCCCCATTTTGCGAAGTAATGAGTATTGTATATTATATTTAAACCCCATGCGGAAGCCTAACTTCATGAGTTCGAATTAGTGTGTGAATACCGCGAAGAGCACCATCAACTTGAAGCTTCTGAAGATGAGAAAGCGATCACTTACGATATGTGTTTAAGGACTCTCCTTCGTCTTTATGCTTCCGTAACCACAGTACTAAGGAGAGAGGACGAAATATATGTTACTATGTGAAATTATGTTCACAGTGTAAAGATTGATTGTCGAAAAAGGAATAAGGATAGTAAAATTCATGATTGTGTTGAGCATTTTGCAGTAGCTGTTAGTTGTACGTTAAAGCTAATTTGTTTCGTGCAAAAGGTGAAAGCGAAACATCAAACTGACTTCCGGTATATCATATGTAACCTGGAAACGATGCTATTACCTAATGAAAAAGGTGCGCGTGCACACAGGGCAAATCTCACTTGCGCGTCTCACTGCTGTTTTGAAGGTAAGAAGTCTACGGAGGACTAATAAAAACGCTTTCAATGAGGTAATGCACAGGGTGAGAGATTTTGTTTGAAATCTTTGTGAAACACGTCCTCCGCCGATGTCCGAAATTTAAAACTATGTCAAGTTTAGCGCATAACGCGGGAAAATTCGATTCTGTTTTTATTGCGCGTACACTCATTGAAAAAGAATAACTCCCTAAATTTTAAGCCAAGGTCCTAAAATTATTCAGATGACACTTATTTGTCAGTGAAATTATCAAAATTACCGGCAATTTTAGGATTAAACGCAACTTTAAAGAAGGGATATTTCCATACTTGCTAAACACAGAGAAAAATCAAAATTATGACGGAAAATGGCCACCACTCGAAATTTTCGATGATGAGGGAAGATCGAAAAGTGAGCAGAAAGCATTAAAGGTTTGGCATGAGGAGTGTGAAAAGAAAACCTTTAACTTACAACAGGTATTGCTCAGCTACTGTAAGAATAATGTAAAGATTCTCGGTGAGGCGGTCATTAAGTTCTCGGATTTAACTGGAGAAACGACTGAGGGGATCCAGTCTTTCCTTCAAGTAAGTACAATAGCAGCGTGTGCAATTCAGTGCTTTCGGTCTCTATATTTAGAGGAAAAAAGCATTGCTTTTATTCCTCTTTTCGGCTATCGAAAACGTATCCCACAAAGTAAGAAGGCAAATGAAATTCATAAGAGGTGATGGTGTTTCTATTCATACAGATGAAAATGGAGATGAAGTCGTGTTTGGACGATTCAGAGTGGACGGGTATGATAAACATCGTACTGCTTACGATTTGCATGGCGGCCGCTGGCATGGGCATGAATGCATTGAACAGGATTGTCAAGTGCCTCTTAATGACATAAATGGCGAAATATTAGATGATCGTCATAATGCTACCATGAAGAGGAAGCAGTACCTTGAAAAAAGGCTGTATTCTTAAATTGGTAAATATCTGAAGGTGTTTGGAATAAGGAGGTGTGTAAAAATCCGCAAATCACGGACTTTATTAAAAATTATTCTCAACATACTGAAGGCGGATTAATCCCTAAGGACGCATTCGAGAGTACGTACAGAAGTTTTTAAAACACTGTATGAATGCGCAGAGCATGAATTTACAACCTACAAAGACATTTGCTCCCTTCATCCTTAAGATGAAAAAGAGACCTCTGCCCGTTGGTAAGCCTATCCACCGGGAAAAAGCATGTTCTGATCCCAAACTAATTCATGTAGTTGTATTTTGTAAGGTTCCCCTTCCTCAGGATCTTGCTATTCCATTACTTCCATATAATGAGAATGGACGTCTCATATTCGAAATGTCGTACTTGTATGGAAGTAATGAATAACGTGGACTGTAACCACTGAATGAACGCTGTTTTACCGACAGATTTTGCAATCCTGAATTGCATGAGTCTGGAGAAGGGGTATACCATACGAGACATTAAATTTATGAGCTCAAAATAAAAGAGGGGTAATTTAAAGTTTATGTAAATAAGTTCTTGCAGTTGAAACAGAAAGATTGTGGCATTTCACCTGATTCTATTACCAATGACAAAAAGAAGTATATTGAGGAGTATGCTGAACATGAAGGCATATAACTCAATTATAATATCACAAAAACCCTTATTTGCATTATATCGCAAAATTGCTTTTAAATTGTTTCGAAAGTGGGCACAGAGAACTGATTCAACGTAGACCAGAATTGTTAATGATGCTAAATTTTTCTTGGAAATTCTCCGAACATCCTACTGTCAAGTGCATAATTTACTTCTGATCGTAGAAAAATCCTTATTAGTAACATATAGGGATTTAGAAAATGTAAATACTCCTCTTCTTTATCCAAATGTAATTTTAGATGGCTTCATTACATTATGGGCTAGATTAAAATTACATTGGTTATTAGAAAAAGTAGGCATAGAAAATCTTATTTATTCGGATACCGATTCCGTCTTTCATAGGAAAAAATTAACCACCACTGCTTCCTACGGGGAACCTTCTAAGCCAATTAAGGAATTAAATTAAAGAGGGCTGGGAGATTCCCAATTTTATTGGGATGGGACCGAAGAATTATTCTTACAAGGAAAAAGAAATTCAGAGGGCTGAAATTAAACCAAAGCATAAAATTCGGGATATAACTTCAAATGTACAAGCTTTAAAAAGTATTGATTTTGAACATTTTCTAAATTTAGTAAAAAATAAAAATGAGAAAAAAGTTTAAAGAAATCCTAACGCTATATATAGGAAGCACGGCTTCAAAATTGCGTCTAGGCTTTAAACTAAAACACAACAGAATGTACCAGCAAAACGAAAATTTAACAATGAATTCGAAAATACCTTTTGGATACAAAAAACGTAAAGTGAATCATTCCAAGTTAATTTGTCTTTTGCCTTTAGCACAAGATAGTTTTTCTTCCCTTTCTTCATCCCGCTATCCTAATTTAAAGCCCAAGTATAGCTGGGAAGACTTATTTTCTAAATAAGTTCTTACATCATCAAACGATGTTTTCTAGTCCTTTTAAGGAATACAGGGTGTTCCATGAACATTGCAACCCTGAGTTGGGGATAGTATAACTTTTGAACCGGAAGCGATAAACTGATAATGCTTATACCAAAATGAAGCCTTGCTCATGCACGTATTTTAAAACTAAGAAGGAATGACTGAATTACATTAGGAACCACGCAGTGTTGAGGCGGAAGTTTTTTTTTTTACAAAACATGTAAAATGATTCATAACACACATACACAGTCCGACAAGTAATGAGACTGATTTTATTCTGACAAAACAGAGAATGCAAAACAGAAACCAATATGTGAGTTCGAGAGAGTATTCCTTTATCTACGACCTGGCAACACCGCATGGTCCCGCGTGAAGCACAACGGGAAATATGACGTCAGTACCAGCAGTAAGTGAAAGGCCTTTGTCACGCCAGCGTCATGGAGCAGAGGGCGAATATCAAGTTCTGTTTCAAACTCGGGAAAAGCGGCACAGAAACTGTTGAGTTGATGCGGAGAGTGTATGGTGATACTTGTTTGTCTCGTGCACAGATATTTAGATGGTATGAACGTTTCAAAAGTGGTGTGGAATCGATTGACGATGAACCTCGGTCAGGGCGTCCAATTTCTGTTCGTAACGAGGAACTGATTGAAAAGGTCCGTGAACGTG
>JAGDQP010073764.1:0-10350 GCA_022664845.1 Lepisma saccharinum | reverse complement strand
GAAATAAGCGTATCATTCTTCAAACATATATCATATGTAAAATGAAAGAATTCTTTTCACCTTTATTATGCCTTATGTGCTTTCTGTTTTCATTTTTGTTGCCGTGTTCATGTTTTATTCACTAATAACAATGGACACAAAACAGATATTTGGGTTGCCGGTTTTTCGAAAAGCCAAAGCCGCTTTTACCGGACCAAACTGGTACACCCCGGTCACCCACCAACTTTTCTCGTCGTCTTCACTTTCTTGACACTGTAAAAAATTTTGGGAGCATTGTTTGATATATCTGTTAATGTTTCTGATATATATTAGAGTTCTCACCTCTGGTGCGTGGGGTCCCCAAAACGATCCCGGCTCGTTGCATGTGGTCTTTGTGGTAGACAAACACCGTATGTATGGTTTCTGTCGGGGTGCTCCCATTTCCTCCAACTTTCTTCATTCCACCAATTCTCCCATCATCATCCATCCGGCCTGAGCCAAAGTTGCCTAAAGGTCTTAAATTAAATTCAAACAGAAACTGGCTTCAGATTTGAGGTCATTGACTTTTTAATCTGGTAACACCACAATCTTTTGACACTGTATTATTTAATATGTAACGCTGTAAACTTGGACTATCTCACTCGAATTTAAACTATTTTCATGTTTAATTTTCACCATTTTCTTCATGTTCACTCCTGAAGATGTAAATTATCGCTAAAAGCATTCTTATTTTTAACTATAAGCACTTGAATACGTTGGTATTGGGTCCGCTCTAAAGTTATTTAGATTGTCTAAAATAATATATTTACAAAACACGTTATTCGGGATTTATTACCAATTTAGCTCTTACTCATACTTCATTTTGTTTTAAATTCCGTTTTCAGTTTTTATAAGGTGCCCCGGGTTTGATACCCGTTGGGAGGACAAATCTTCGGAGCCCATGTTAATAAACTCAGGCCCGTTCTTAGGATTTCATCTTCATTCACCTAATGTTCATAGGTACGCCCTTAGGATGTCATCTTAACCCGATGGATGGCATGGCAAATTACCATTAGTTCGCCTTACATAGGGACCTTCGGGTCATAGATTTGCCTTCGTGTAGAACGACCATTATCTTCAAATTTCAGTGTTTGTGCAAATCCTGTAATTTTTCTAAACTCGGTAGCGGCCGACCATCTTGATGAAAGTTTTCTTCAGGGTTTTTCCTCAGTCGCAAAAGGCAGATGCCGAAATGGTACCTTCAACTTAGACCCTGGTCGACTACTTCCCCGTCCTCACTCCTACCCTATCCCGGCCTGAATTTAATTTTGTTTTTGTCTTTTTACTATTATTACAGAAGTTATGGCCTAACAGGCATTACTTTCGGCATGTCCCTCGAATATTCAAATTTGCAAAGGCCGCAATATGTCAATGTTAGACTTGAATGGTTAATGATACGACAGGGTACAGAGTTTCTACAGAATTTAGCTGCAAACATCGATGTTATGAAGTCAATTGTTGGATCAAGTGATTCTGGCTATCGTAATTTCTTTTGAAAACACATGCACACAAGTTGCATGTATATGAATTTAATACGCCATACGTAACTGATGTATGAATTGAATACATCATACGTAACTGATGTATGAATTGAATACATCATACGTAACTGGCGTATGGATTGAATACATCATACGTAGCTGGTATATGAAATGAACAACATGATACGGAAGTGGTCTATGAATTAAATACATCATACATAACTGGTGTATGGTACAAATGCGTTTCCTCTTCATCTTTACAGTGGAGCCTACACATTTGTATTAAGCAATCGAAGCTACACCTTTGATTGGCGTCTTTGTGGAAGAAGCGTGGGTGTCCAAGTTCTTTTTAATACAATTGTACACTCATCTCCATAGAAAATGGCGGACGGAAAAGTTTTTCAATGTTTGTAAAGTTACAGAATCTAGCAATACCGATACATTAAACGTGGCATGCACAGCATATGAAACTTTTATTTTAAATGTATATCGAACATGTGCGTCTTCGATGTAAACGTTAACGTGTGTACTCTTATCAAAAGTTGTACAATGTACATAGTTGTTGGCTGTATGGCTAATTCCACAAGGCTGGTTGGACTGACAAGCTGAAGTTGTCTAAAGGTCATAAATAAATTAAATTCCTCAAAATTTGTTGTGTTGTGAGCTACAGGACCCATCGGTGTAGCTGTTGCTTAAAGTCAATCGGAACTTGGGAATCAAGTTCTTAACATGCATGGTTTTCTGCTATTTCCTGGAGTCATTACGCAGTATTTAAAGCTTTACAAGCACGTTCAAATTAACATGTTACACTCCTTTTATGCATGATAAGTAGGCCTAATTTAATTAAAATTAATTATTTTTATTAATTAAACCAAGCTTAAAAGTATATGTCAAAACTTGTTATCTTTAGTTTAATTTTAGTTTTATTTGATTTTCATTGTATGGGCTGCACGGGCAGCTATGGGCTAGGTTCACCACAAGTCCGACGGATGTCGTCCCTTGGCAGGCACTCTTTCGCGGTGGAAATAAAGAAAGTAACTAGAAAGAAACTATCAAGCATCCGTCCCAACATTAGTCTGGTGAGATTAAGGAAAGCCCTGGATACCTTCATTCAGAAAAGAGCCAGAAGTACATCCTTAATTTTATATTAATCTACAAGTATAATCTTAGTTTTAAAAAAATAAGTGTCATTGGAAGATTATAATTACTTTAAGCAGCTAGTGAGAGAAAAAAGATGCTTACATTCACTCCAGACGATGATCAATTTAGCATACCTTCTTTAATCTACAAGTAGCTGCTTGATGTCATCCAGTTTTACTTCTTACACGTCTTTTTTTAATTGTTAGGCTGTCAGTTAGGATGTTAAGGACTTACACTTCCCAGAAAGCTTGGTAATTACTGTTTTTTATGCCTAGGGTTAAAAAATATTCACTTACGTCATGCTGTGTTAAAGGATAATGGTGTTAGATTGAATGAATATAGTTGCTCCTTGACTTGGCACGTATTAAGTATCTTAAATAGGTTGATGCCCACAGTTCCTGAGTAAGCAGTTTGCCTTTTGTTATTGAAATTTGCCACATCCTATTTCTCTGAGATAACATATATCCCTCCCTGTAATTTACACAAACGGACTATGCTGCATTTTTTTTAATTAGGAAAGGCTATTAATATTATAATTTCAGCTACAGTTATTATTCTAATTATGTTACTGGCACTGTTGAAACTGCAACAGACAGTATTTAGTGAACACGTTCCCAACGTAAGACCTCTTGGTGAGAAATGGCAAGCATACATACTTATGGAACAGACGCGATTATTAATGTTTCTGACTTTTGCACGGAATCACGTATCCTGTCAGCTTAAAAAGTGAAGGAGTTCTCAGTAATAGAGCGTTTGCTTGTAACCGGAATATTACATGTTCAAATCCTGAAGGACCATCCAGATTGAGGCTTAGTTTTTCTTCAATCGTGCAATGTGAATGCTACAATCATTTCTTTGTGAATTTAAAAAGTTTCTCTCGTTAGAACAGTGTGTATAGAATACATGTGTTAATCTTCTACTCAGGGCAATAGACAACTGATAACCGAGCGGTCGTATAGCGGTAGAACGTGGGCTTCGCATTCGGGAGGTCCTGGGTTCGATTCCAGTAGCCATCTATTATGACTGAGGTTTCTCAGGTTCTTTCTCAGTCACCAAACAACTTAGGCCATGGGTGACTCTTTCCCGCATCCTTTCCCCTACCGCTTTAGCCATAGACACATAATTCCACATATAATTCACTAACTTCTGATAACCACCACCACTACTACTAATGATAATAATAATAATAATTATTATTATTATTATTATTATTAAAAAGCTTAATGCAATGTACACTCAGATTCGTAGAATATGGCCAATGCATTTTCTAAGTTTGATTTTCACAATATGGAAATGGCAATCCAATATTCCATGCAGGAATGTTCCATATTTTGTTCTAGCTACGTACAATAAATCAATGTTGCCAGCTTGTGCAGCTTTAGCACTTAGAGAAATCTATCGGGCATTTTCTATGAATATCAGTGTACCAAATGATTTGTTGATTAAGATATTGAGTTTAAGCAAGGTGTAGTAGAAAATATTCAATGGTTGATGATACGTGTGATGAAAACTTAAAAAAAAGAACCTGTTAATTAGAGGCAAGCAACCAAGAGATGTAGATATCAAGAGAGGATTTTTTTCAAGAATGTATTTAGGCCTTTACGGATTGTCTTGGCGTTAGACCGTCACACTGTTCACTGACTCTAAGAGAAGTATTGGCTTTCACTCAAAGAAGTAATGGCCTTAAAGTCAACTATAGGCAAGTTTACACCTTTATATCATGTTTCCCTTCATGAAGCTACCACAAACTCAGGGAAGATATAAAGTATATGGCGCTTGCTAGCATAGATTAATCCACACAAATCCATATCAATAGAGGAAAAATGATCAACAATGACGCGAATTACCAGGTGAAGAAGCTACCTTATATTTATGAAGATGTCATATACAGGGTGTTGCAAAATAAATAGACAACCATGTTGAGAGATTCCTGACATGAAAATTAAAAAAATAAGCATAGACAATCGAGGGTGCACAAATGCTTTGTTTCGGCGCTATAGGCTGCTGAAAGCGTGGAAAAATGAACTTTAGAGCTTCATATTTCCAATACTTTTAACAATAGAAGTGAGGCGGCATGGTACGGTCAAAGACTTGAGGTCTGCTCTATCCAAAAATATAGTACTCCAAAATTGTGCAATGGGGTGCAAGAGATTCCCCAAAGGAAATAGGGGATTTCTAGAAATACTTTGAAGTAGAGGTGGGTCGAAATAAGCATGAATGGGACTACTTTTCACCAAGTAACAATAATTTGTTTGCGGCAGGTCGATATCTGAAACAGGTTTCCTTTGAGTGATAATGTTTTTTTAAAAAACTGATGCGTGGTTTCATAACGAAAGGAGTAACGATTGCATACATTTCCACGAATATTCGGTGTATTTATCAGTAAAAGAACCTGTCACTGTACGGTTGGATGGCGATGATTACGTCTATCGTGTATTGATGCGAAAAGAAGTCCCATTCATATTTATTTCAACCCACTATTTACTCTGGAGAATATCTGGAAATCCCTACTTCCTTTGGGAAATCCCTTGCGCAACTATTGCACAATTTTGGAATAAAGCAGGCTTGAAGTCTTTGAGCGTACCAGCCTCCTCACTTCTATTGTTAATGGTATTAGAAATATGAAGCTCTGAAGTTCAATTTCCAATACTTTCGGCAGTCTATAGTGCCGAAAGGAAACATTTGTGCACCCTCGATGGTCTATTTTTTTTTCTTATATTCATTTCAGGAATCTCGTGAGGTGGTTTTGTAGGTGTTATTTTGCAATACCCCGTATAAGTATTTGTGTATAGAACAAAGTAACATAATAGATAATTCAGGCGTGGAAATGAATTAAAATTGAAATATAAGAAGTTAACCAAGTTGATCAACTTCAAATTAACCGGTTAAAGCAGGTCCTAGTCACTAATGCAGAGGCGATTTCAGTCTTGACTCATACATTTGGTGTATTGAAAAACTCTTACAAATCTCAAAGAACTAGACACACTAACAGGATGATATTATCGAAATTTAGATACCATCACGTGAACTCAGCAGTAGAATGACTACTACCTAGATCTCGAGATTGCCAAGGTTTGGTAACTATTTATGAGTTAAATAAACTCAAGAGGAAAACATGAGATACCAATTTACACATAACGTAAATAAAATCATAATATTAGCTCCTCTACACAGAAAGTTAGTCATACTGTTGTCAGTGGTATTACCGTAAAACACAGTTGTTTCACTGTAAAAATGTTTTTACAGTTAGCCATAGTTTTGTCAGTGATTTCACTGTAAAAAAAAGTTTTCGGTTAATCCTTCGTTAGTCGCAACAGTAAGTTCACCGTAAGATATATTTTCAGAATGGAGCGGAATTCCTTAATTTCGACACTAGCAGTAGCTGGTTCAACTGAGACGTAAGGGATGCTCTACATACACAGGAAATTGTCTGTGATGAGGTAATTTTATAGTAGCATCGGCGCCAGTGCTAAACTGTTCTTTTACTGTAAAAATGTTTTAATATTAGTAACAGTATGGAAGTTCTAACGGTATCCTAATAGTTAATACACCTGTGGATTCGAGTCACGATAGCGACCAATATTTCCGTGTATTTTCCAATAGTTACTATACACAAAGTCTTTGTGTAAAGGAAATAATATCAAAATTGGTTAGCTTTAATTTGAATCATTGAAACCTGGGAAACGTAAATCAGTATGTACAAAAATCTGTTCCATTAAAGAAAAAAATATAGGCCTACCTAGAGCGACCTTGTGGTAATCTTATAACTAGTAAGAACGAGATAAATACATAGATCTTTTAGGAATTTACCTATCAAAATCTATTGAAACATTATGACACTTAGCTCATTTAGCTTTGCACTGTAGAAACAAAACGAATAGTTTTACGGTGAATCTACTTTTGAGACTAACGGCGGTTCATGGTAAAAATATTGTACGATGACACCACCTTTAGTTGTAACAATAGATTCACCGTAAAAATATTTTATGGTGAATTAACTGTTGCGACTAACGTAGAAATAACCGTAAAACAGTTTTACAGTGAAACGACCGTTTTTATACAGTGATATCACTGGCACCCATGCTGTAATGATATCATCGTAAAATGGACTTCTTTACATTCTGCAAATCCTCAATTGACGAAGAATGCGTAAAAGTAATAAAATGAACTTCCAGATCACTCTGTATCGCAGTCTGGAGACTAATTAAACAATTAATAACTGCTATTCTACCAAACGGTGACAGTTTATAAGAAACCATTCAACAAATAGATGCTATTTGACTGTTGATTCCACGCCTCCACAAAAATCTTTAAGAAAAACGGTTTCTCCAAATCCTGACAGAGAACAAAGCATCTAAGTGGGAGATCAGTCAGTCATCTGTGAGTAACTCAATCACTGAATTCACTTTCTGGTCTTACTATACGTGGAAAATCTTGGTTTCTCTTTTTATGTGCTGGTTGTCGAGTGTTAAAGAGATGAGATGAAGGAGAAGTGTATGATGATTTATCTGTTGTACGCGAGGACGCATTTGGCCTGGGGCGAACAACCTGCGATTCTATTACGTATGCAACGCAGAGCTTCTCGACCATGTACTACATCAATGTTTCTTGTCATAATATCTTCAAGGGAAGGTTTGAAAATTGGTTCACGTAATATATTCTATTTTCTTGTACTTCATTGACGATTGACAATGACGATTTCAATCACCTATTACTGTTTTGCATATAGAGAGCATGTAAACACGTTCCTTGTATAACTTTACGCTTGTTACAACCTAGGCGTGAGTTCCTCGTCACACAAAGTAACTGAAACTTTCCAAGAATATTTGAGAAGCTTATTTTCAAAACGGCACGTGTCGTATTGTCGAGTGGGGCAAATTTTTCAGTTGGTGTAAAAATGTAGTTTTCTAGGAGGGTGAGTAATATAATTGTGGGAATTATCTATTATTGCAACTAGATGTACTGTCTAGCTACAACAGTAGAATATTTGCACAATTATCATCCTTGCCTTCCCAGAGAAATGCAATTTTTCTTTTCCGCTACTGAAAAATTTGCCCCACTGCACATGTGCAGTTTTGAAAATAAGCTCCTTGTTTAAAGAGATGTAGATATTCTTAACAACATTGCCATTCTTTCAACTAATTAACCTGAATTGTTTTAATCGTAATGTGTTTTCAGGAACAATGGATATCTTATTCAAGGTCGAGAATAAATCAATTAGTTCATTTGGCAAATCTACAGTAATGTCCTTGCATCAAGGCGCATTAGAAGGGATTTACAGAACATTGTAACTGGTTCATTTTAGAGTGATTGGTTTTTTTGCCAGCGTAATTGATGTCAGTCAGAGATACGATCTCATTATATGAGACAGGTTGTTTAGATTTTCCACAAAAGAAATGGTACATCAAGCATAAATTTAGGATAAGCATCTTAAGTGCATTTAACTTCGTTCGAGGAATTTGTTACCTAATAAATTGGAATCTAAATAAAAGCTAGGTATTTAGTTATTGAACTTTGTAGTCTAATTTGAATTTTTATGGACACCATAAACAAGCTTGTGAGTTTCTACGAACGAGATCCACAGTTGTTGTCAAAGTGGGCTCCGAACCACTGCGTTTACAAGAAGCAATGTGTCTCTAAGAACTACTCGCACAGCCGAAAGTCAGAAAAATGTTTTGATTTCGGCTATACAGTAGAAAACTTTATCACTTGCATCTCACTTCGTAGTTCTACCGAATCAATTCTTACTATCTATACAAACCAGGCGGCCATAGCTCAATTACTAGAGCGTTGGCTTCGGATTCAGGAGGTCTTGAGTTCGATGTCAGCAACCGACTATCCTAACGGATGTTTTTCCAAGGTGGTTCCTCAGTCACATCAGGCAAGTGACAGGATTTGTATATTTCAAAAGGGAAAATCCGGGAGGCTACCAATTTACGAAAATCTCCGAAATGTATGTCAACAATGAATTAAAATAAGGCTTAAACACTCCAATGAATTTTCTTGCGTTAAAAACTACGTCAAATTTATGTGTAAAACTCTGCACCTAAGAAATTACAGTGGTGACTACTTCTAAAATTGGAAAAATATTCCCTGGTTGAAGGAGCAACAGAAACACATGACCATTGTTGCGTAAAAGGAAGGAAGAATTTACAAAAATCTTCAATCAAAAACACCAAAAAATACGTTTTTTTCACCTCACGGGTTTGTATTTTATTGAAAATTTTAAACATTTCTCATTGTTGCGTTTCCGGTTTTATTGAACAAAGTATCCTACTTTTCTTCTTGCCATTGTTATGGTCAGTGGAAAATTAGCAAGAAATTCATCCAGTGCAGTGGTTAAAAATCTCTGAAGCAGGAGGCAGATGGAAACAAAGAGTAATACGGAAAACAATAACCATTGATCAACAAAATTTGTCTCTGGCCCAATGAAACAGATATTTCGTTCAATATCAAGATAGTTGAGTCATAAACTTAATTAAATCCATGTATGCATTCAAGTTCTTTTAATTTGTTTTTAGCTGCCATACTCAGAAAATGAAGTGAATATAATTGTGTGAAAAGAAAGGAAACTATATTCTTCCCTTCCTCTCTTCTTTGCTGAAAACCGCGACAAATATGCATCCCGAGAATAATTTTCGTGACACCGCGCCGGGACGAATAGTATCCCTATGATATCTTTAACTTAGATCCTGGCCGACTCCCTCCCGCATTCCTTCCCCTGCCCTATCCCGGCCTGAAGTAGGTTTTCCGCCTTTTTCGTTTTACGTAAATTATTCAGATTTGAGTGCAGTTAAACAGAAAATAACTTCCACAAACTATAGTTTATTACGTGCCGTCCTCTAGGATGACTTCGGACACGTTGTCGACTTAGCTTTTTAATGTTGTTTATTGTTGTCGAAATGCTTCGAAGAAGTAACAAAGCTTAAAAATAGGCCTATATTTTGTGGGCCTGTGGTTTCAAGGTACAGTTGTTTTTCAGCCAATTGTCGCAGTGTAAGTGAAACAATCTGTCGTTGTTGTCTCGCACCATTTTTTCAATTTTTGAGTGGTGGTAGCAAACTCTCTGTGTACAGAAGTGTTCGTGGGGTGGCAGCGTATGCTGAACATCTAAATTCGTTGGACGTGCCTGTTGTTAAAAAAAACACCGATATCACTTCTCTGTTAGCCATTGCCGGCGAGACACAAAGTTTCTTTATGCGGTTCTGGAGTCAATTCCTGGTGGATGACACAGGTGGTTTGGAGATAGGTTAAAAATAGAACAATATCATCATCTTCATCCAATGGAAGATAAAGGCAAACCATCATCGGTTCACCTTGCTCATAGACCTTCAGGTCATAAACATACTTCCAGGAAGAACATTCATCATCATCAATATAAATTTTTATTTATACTTGTACGTAAAGTTTTTACAATGCAATTGCTTTGCATGTCTACTGACATTAGTTTTCACATTGAAAGTAATATAAAATAAATGGGGGATATATATTCAAAGTTTTAGCGCCATAAAAGTCTATTCATTTCATTCCGTGCAATATTGGGCGTCATCTGACGACGTCTTTCTGTCCTACTGCGCTTTCTTTTTGTGGACGATAGCGCTTCTTGCCACAAGAAGTTACAGGCAACCCCCATAAATGCTTTTACTACTGACAGCGAACATCCTCCTCCCCGTGAAGACGCTTGTAATAACATGATTCAAGGTCATAATAG
>JAGDQP010073763.1:0-10350 GCA_022664845.1 Lepisma saccharinum | reverse complement strand
ATGCGTTTGAACTATACTATAGTAGCTCAGTATGTCAAACAAAATTTCAGAGGTTAATATAAATATAATTTAGGGTTTTATTTATTTATTTATTTTATCGACACAACAGGCCTTAATGCCCATTTATAGCGTCTACAAAAAGTGTTACATTTAATGACACAAATAATGGACCATCTATACCATAGAGTTAGAAATATAAATAGAGGGAACCTTAGGCTGTTTTGTGGGAGAGGGGGAATGAAGCCAAGAGACGGAAGGGACGAGGCATTTCGGCCATCTTGTGTGGTCCCATATTCAGAGACCCTCTTTTCCGAGTATTGCCTCTCTCAGGTGCACTCATTCTCTATCGAAAAGGCAATCCTCACAGTACTCGGTATAGAGGGACTCTAATGGGGCCACACAAGATGGCTGCCGATGAACCGAATTTGGCTTCATGTGACGTCATGTATGTTCTCTCTATTTTCTTGCTAACTCTATGATCTATATTCTTTTTCTTGTCCAAAAAGTTTCTTTTTCTTTTCTTTTACAATATATTCTGTATTAATCTTTTGTACAGTTCTTCCGAATTTCCAAATATGTCCAAATTTGTACAATTCTTACCTATTGCATTATAAGTAGCACTAGTTCTCCATGTAGGTGACACATTTAATACATTTGTACGAGCTTTCCTGCAGTAGAATAGGCCACTATTTCCCTCGCGCGTTCTGAGGGACGGGACCTTAATAATTATTTTTGCAATTAATTCGGTACAGTCTATTTTATTGGGCAAAAGTCTGTACAAGAAAAGTAAGTCGTTTAATGTTCGTCTTTGATCAAGTTTCTGAAATGTAAAATTATCAATTAAATTGTTGTAAGATTCGTATTTCGTGTAGAAACCAGTCCGTTTGTATGTGAGAAAGCGTAAAAATTTGCTTTGTACGTGTTCGATCTTCTGGCAACTAGCTTTCATAGAGGTATTCCATACAAGTGAGGCATATTCAAGTTCGAACCTAACATAGGAATAGTCAAGGGCGCCGATTTCTCTGTAAGTTTAAGGGGGCCCATTCCGATATTTTTTTTCCAGGTGAGGGTCTAAGAAGGCACATATGATACAAATACAATTCAGATCTTGCCAAATATTGTATATTCATAAAAAAACATATAATAGTACACATATAGTCATTATGAAGGCTTCCCCTGGCCCAGCTATTACAGAATTTAACTATGTTTGTATAACGATAAAAAATTCACTAAAGCATATTATGTTCTAACTAATAAGAACAAAGTTTCTGCAGTCACTAGAAAATAAACTTAGGAAATAACATAAACTAATGTTAGTTTATGCAGAGGAGTTATCCAACTTTCCCAAATGTGGTTCTCTTTCTGTCCGGCTCACCCTTCCGCCTCGCTACTGCTTTATTTGACTTATTTTTTTAATTCTCGGTTCTCGATCTTGACAGGCATGGTTCAAGAAGCTTCTGTCTCACCTACAGTGAGAAAAAAATATTTGGACAAGTTCAACAAAGAGGAAAAGCAGACTGTATCACACGCAAAACGTGGGTCATTTCGAAATCTCTTGCCTCTTTATGATAACTTGGATACCTTAGATAGAATGGTATAGAAATAACTACCACTCGATACACCTGCAAGGTAACAGACAACGAAAGAATGATAACTACGTAAATTCATGGCAAAAAATGTATTTGGACAACCCCATACTACTCTCGAAAGAAATGTTCTAGGAATTATTTTGTGTACAAGAGCACTCTGCGTGGTGTATTGAAGCAATCCACACCGTGTCAGGCATATAGAAGCAGCATGGGAAACAAATTGAGTTAAACAACATTGGAACTGCTCACTTTAGTTTAAAATTACGTGCTGAAGGTAAAAGGTACTGAGACATAACCAAGCTTGTTGGAAAGCCATGCTCTACCGTTAGATACATCATAAAGAAACATAAAAGAGAATAATTATTGGGGATTCGTTCTGGTCAACTAAGAAAACTAACTGCCCGAAATGAAATCTACATTCCTCATTCTGTGAACAAAACTCAAAGAATTTGTGTTAAAAATGTGGTTACTTCACTTGCCTAGGATATGCAAGTTAATGTTACAGATGTGTAGATGTGAACAAAAAAATTGGGATTCAGAAGATGTGTAATCAGAAGCAAAACTTACATATCAGAAGAAAGCAGAAATAAGAAGTTCTAATTTTCCAAGAAATATCAATATGAGTGCCTGGAATTTTGGAAAAATTTTGTTTTTCTAGGATAAACTATAGATAAGCTTGAGGCTAAGATAAACTAGTATTGTAGCGATGGATATCAGGACGTGTGGCGAACGAAGAATGGAGCTTTCTGAAAGCAGAACATTACTTTCACTGATAAAAATGCTAGAGGTCTGTTAAAATTAGGGGTTATGTAATTACTAATAGAGTGGCCAGTATTCATACCCTGGATACACATCTTCAAAATCCCAATTGTTTCAAAGAATTTTGGGTTGTTTAATGAATTACTAACATTAACTTACATATTCAAGGCGAGTGAAGTAGCCAAATCTTTAGCACTAATTCTCTGGGTATTGTTCACAGAATGAAGAATGTCAGTTTCATTCCGGGCAGTTAGTTTTCTTGGTTGGCCCGAACTGATTCTATTCCGCAATAATTGCTCTGTTTACGTTGCTTTATGATGTATCCAACGGTAAAGCATGGCTTGCAAACAAGCTTGGTTTGCTTGACACCGTGTGGATTGCTTCAATACACTATGTAGACTGCTCTTGTACACAAAAGGATACCTAGAACCTTTATTTCGAGAGTAGTTTTGGGTTGTCCAAATACTGTTTTTTACGATGAATGTACGTAGTCGTCACTCTTTCGTTGCCTGTTACCTTCCAGGTGTATCGAGTGGTAGTTATTTCTTAAGTATTCTACGTAAGTAATCATAAAAGGGCAAGAGATTTCGAAATGGTCGATATTTTACATGTGATAGTCTGATTTCCTCTTTGTCGAACTTGTCCAAATATTTTTTTCCCGCTGTATATAGTTTCCCTATCTATAAGTTGTATTAGAAACTCAAATTACGGTATTAACGGCAAACAATAATTGCATCCAAACGGCAGTTTGAACGATATATTTCCAAGTGTAAGTCTACTCCTACTTCTGTGTGAGTACTTCTTGTCGCTTATTTTTCTTGTATATATATATATTTCTTTTTCTTAAATTATGTTTGTATATGACAAAATCACGATGGATGATCCTTAACCCTCGGAACGCCAAGATAATTTCGTCTCACGGAACGTCAAGATGAGTCATTTTCGAAGCATGTATATTTCTCGTACTAAATAAAGTACTTGTTCAAAATCAAGGTATTTTAGAGTATGAATGTGTATTCATTGTATAGTATTTATTGCATTGTATTGTATTTATTTATTTATTTTTTCAAGTAGATACTACAAAATAATGAAACATACAGAAAAAACTAATACATCATATTAACCTTCCAATCATTTTCATCGCTGCACAAAAATAAAGGTACCATGAGTCTCTTACTTATTTACACACGACATATAAAACTATCAGAATCAAACTACCTTCCTCATTCACTCTCACATGTAAAGCACACCGTATCTGTTGTACTCTGATTCTTGCAAATGAAGCTATTACATTGCTGACAGTATGCGGAGTACACAGAATTTCACTCTTCCATTTAATGACTAATGGACAAAAATAATATTTTGACTGTAAGGGTCATTTTTGACCCGATCTTCCCGATCTTGGCGTTCCGAGAGATAAACGACAGAAAATACGTTTTCATTTTTTCTTTTATTCTTTCTTTTCTTTTTTTATTAAATGGTCTTTATCGATGTTACGCACGAAACTCCAGAAACAACTCAAGCAATGCACAATTAACTCCTTTAGCCAGGAGAGGGTATTATACGTGATGTAATTTATATAAGTACTCTAGCACACAAGTTTCAGGGAGGAATTTATCAATCAAATGGATTTTCCAAAGGGAGATAAGCTTAATAGAAGGGAAAAACGAATGACCATTTACTAGAGAAATAGGAGAACCGACTTCACCTTACCATTTGGCACCCCCATTAGGGGGGCCCACTTTAACTTTGGGGGGGTCAGGGCCCCCAAAGCCCCCCCGGGATCGGCGCCCTAGGGTTGACCCCATGAGGTCATGAACCCAACTTGTCAACAAGGCACTGTTCAAGCTGGTGATGTCTCCGTCATGGTGTTTACCTGACATGGTTTGCGCCCTCTGGTCCGCTTGAACCGGATATTGACAGGTCAGGGCTATGTCCAGCAGATTAGAGACCATCTCCATCCCTTTAACGACTTCACGTACCCTGCCAACAATGGGATTTTTCAGGATGACAATACGCCATGTCACCGCACCGCCGAGGAACATTCTGGCAACTTCCAACGCATAACTTGGCCCCTTAGACCACCGGACATGAACCCTATCAAGCAAATATATGATATCATCGAACGGGTCATTTCGTGCTTAGAATCCTTCACCTCAACAACCACTGAATTGTGGACTGCATGACTGCATATCACTCCAGGTAACTACTAGCGACTTGTCGCGTTCATACCACTTCGCCGTGCTTGAGGTGGTCCCACACGTTATTAAGTAGGTATCCCATGACTTCTGGTACTTCAGTGTACTTGTAGGGTGCAATTTAAACAACATTGCAAGTTAGTAGTTATTCCAGTCATTGCAAGTCAGTCTCCTGGTATGCGTATGTCTTTAAACGCAGGTAATTATCAATGTGAATCAAGGTACTAGAACACACAACCATAAGGCTAGTAGCCAAGAAAGTTAAGCATAGATCACTTATCCTCCTGGAAAAGAAAGTGGCAGAAACTGAATTTGAATTTATTTTAAGACCTTTAGGCAACTTTGGCTCAAGTCGTATGGATGATGATGGGATGAATTGGTGGAATAAAGAAAGTGGGAGGAAGCAGGAGAACCCCGAGATCCCACGCACACGGTGTTTGTCCACCACAAAGCCCACATGGCATGAGCAGGCGAGCCCTCTACCAATTGAGCCACCGCGGCCCATCTTGACAGGAACTGAATTGTTACACACTCGAATAGCAGAAGTTCAATTGTAGTTGACTGTCTTTCTCATCAGGTAGAAAATATTAGAACGATATAGCTACTTGATGGAGACTAGTTACATGGTCGCTGACTTAACATAATCACATTGGAGCCGGCACGAGTTTGATTCCCCTTCACGCTGGCCAACCAGATTATAGTTTTCAGGTTTTCTTTCGCAAACTGTCATTAGATACACAGATTCACGCTACCTTCGCCATTCGCTTTTCCGGAAAAACATTTGTCGAGGAGTGTCATCTCTCAAACGTGACATTCTGTAGACCTAAAGTGCATTTAAACCAGAATTGTAAATTTGTGTCTGCCACTTCCACTAATACTACTTAGTAACAATAAGAATTATTATTACTGGAAAACAGTTTGATAGACAATTCAAATTTATTTTGGTTTCATTTCAACAGACGTATTAAGTACAAAGGTGCAACAACAATTAAGGTTAATGGCAAGCTGTTAGAAAATTGTGAAGAAATCAGTGAATCTTTTAAGAAGCAATTTGGAGCTAAGTTCTCTCATAATAGTGGTGAATATAAAAGAAAGGAAACAGAGAATCCAAATATTAATTCATTTGGTATACCGTTATTACAGAAGATGATGGCATTAAAAGCTGCAAGAAAATTAAAGCGGAGGTCCAGCGTAGGTGCTGATAATATACCTAATAATTAAAGCGTGTTGTAGTTTCCTAGCGCCTTGCCTGGCATCAATTTATAACAACTCGCTACGTCAAGGATATTACCCTAAAATATGGAGAGAAAAAAAATCTCTAATCACTCTTATTCATGAAAGTGGTTCTAAGTTAGAGTTGGAAAATTACGGAACTATTTCCATCCTTAGTGGCTTCGCCAGAATTCTTGAGTTCATAATAGCTGAACATCTCCAGTTTAACTTAAAATCCATATTTCATGAAAACCAACACGGCTTCCTTCCTGCTAAATCTACCTTAACGAACCTATGTCAAGCTACCCATTTAATACAACAATCGGTCTAAAAAAAAAGCCAATGTGATGTGATATATATTTCGATCTTTCAGAAGCTTTTGATTCGGTCAATCATTCCTTGCTTCTACACAAATTAAATGGTATCAGTCTACCTCCTAACTACATAAAATGGTTTTCAAATTTCCTAAGTGAAAGATCATTCCAGGTTAAGGTCAACGGATCTTTATCCTCTGAGGCCACCATTCTTAATGGTATTCCCCAGGGATCACCTCTTGGACCGCTTTTGTTTAATATTTATATAAATGATACATGTACAAGGGTATCATGTACAACCCCGCTGCTGTATGCAGACGATCCAAAATTATTAGAACTCATCAGTGACAATAATGATATGATGAAAATGCAAAAAGATATTTGTGAAGTCGAAAATTGGTGTTTGGAAAGTAGAAAACGAGCCAAATAAGTTACACTCTCAAAACAAATTACCTGGTAAGTAACTACTCAATCATGAATAATAAATTTAGCAGAGAGAATTCAGTCAAAGATCTCGGAGTTAAATTTGATAGTAAACTTAAATCTAATGATCATATCAAAGGCTTTATAAATGAAGCCAGGAAATTAATTCTTTTTTTTGTTCTATCAATGAATGATTTAACTAGACAACAAACATATTTAACACTATACAAGGTTCTTATAAGACCCAAACTTGAATATGCAGGCTCAATTTGGTCTCCAAGTACAAAAACGGCGTCCGACTGAGTTGAATCGGTACAAAGGTGCTTTTTTAGAATGTTATGCTTTAAATTAAGGTAGTCATATTATTCACACAGTTATGAATATTGGTGTGAATACTTTAAAATTGAGCCTTTATATTTAAGACGTAATATCAGAGACAAACAATTCATAAAAGAACTACTGCAGAATAAAATTCATTGCATGAATATACTAGAAAATATAACCATAAAATGTACCCACACATTACTTCAGAAGATTCAAAGCGTTTGGTATGTTAAATACCTATAATGGAATAATGCACAGAATGATAGACAGCTACAATATATTTTTTAACAGCTAGGTCATTTGTTTAGTTTCAAAACTGTATTAATTGTATTATGGTTAATCTTATACTACTCTTAAGTCTCATCCAATGCATTGTATTTTAAATACGGTATCTATATAGTTGGAATTAACTATGCATGGAATCAACACAAATGTTGAGTTGAATTTGTGTAAATAAGAAAATAAATAAGATATAGCTAAGAAAATAAGAAAGTAAGTCTGCGCCTTTGTACACAATTGGTACTATACAGAGGAATGCTATTCCCAGAGTTTTAAATCATTATGTTTAGCACTGATATCTGTATTTTAAAATAATCAAATAGAGGAACGTTATAACTTACATCTGAGTCAAAGCTTCTTGAATTTTAATTTCTTTTATAGCATTTAGGCATCTATGACCCAGGCCGGGATAGGGTAAGAAAAAGGTTGCGAGAAAGAGTCTGCGAGGACTTACTCAAGATACCATCCTGGTATTTGTCTAGCGTGAATCAGGAAATACCCTGGAAAACCTGAAAGTAAGACTGGATAGTCAACCGCTGGTATCGAATCACGGACTTCCTGAATGTGAAACCAGCGCTCTACCACGTGAGCTACTGACGCTCTATACAAACTTTTAAGCTCACGAGGCTTTCTTACGTTTTCAAAAGAAAATTACTTCTAAGGAGGAGGTCTTAATCTGTCATGTGTTGGGAACTGGGCCGAGAAGTTAGCACGATCCCTTTCTGTGCGTGTGATCATGGGTTCAATTTCCGCCGAGGCCTATTGAGCGCAGTGGTTCGAAAACAACTTTAGCCAAAAATTATACGTTCCGTCTTCAGAATCTCATCCGCTCGTTTAGGGTGTTAATAACAACTCAATTACTAGAGATTGTGATTGAACATATGACGGTTCCTAATCATTCACAGAAGGCTTTGTACTGAAATTAAAAAAAAAAGTATTTGTCGATTTTTTTTTAGAAGTTTGGCGGCTAATATCGTTAGGCTCCAAACTCAGGTTTAAGAATAGAAGGGACAACAGTAACAATAGTTGTTCTCTTGTTCATTTTAAATAACTTACTGTCTTATTTATTTTTTCTTCAATTTCAGTTTTCAAGAGAAAACCAAACAAGTTTCATTTAATGGTTTCTTTACATTGTATACCTTTGGAGTCTCTTTACGGAGCATCTAAAAGGCTTGTTTACATACTAAAACAGGTGCAAATTTTCAAATCCATGTTTTGAAATGAACTTGTACTGTACATCCTGCCATGGAACATAGATATTCTTGACATAGCACAAAGAAAAAGAAATCGTATAGATGGACACAGCTAGAACAAAAAGAGGAGAATCTACTTCCTTGTTTTATATCCCGCCTCTTTCCCACCCTCTCTCTTTCTCTCTCTCTCTCTCTCTCTCTCTCTCTGAGACCCAGATTTAACTTACAATATCATTGTTCCGTTTGAGACTGTTGCGGTAAACAAATATCTAGCATCTGATAGGTGGGTCACCTATACGTTTTCTTTTTTTTTTAAAGCGAGACTAAAGTTATTGTCATACAATACTAAAGTAATCGTAATTAACCGAAACTTATTTATTAAAGTAGTGGAGTTAATAGGAAAGCAGAACAATTATATTTAATTTAAATTAGTTAATACATTGAACACTTATAAAATGTATCGATTATCGAAGGTCTGAAATTAGTATCGGTATAATAATAATAACAATAATAATAACTAGGGCTGATGTAACCTTTTGTCATGCACATACTGTAGCATTGAGCTGAGAGACTGATTGGCATAACTCTCTACATTTCCAGAAAATACGCATAAAGACCTGAGATGAACAGCAAATCGATTAACGAATCTTTCCAACAAAGCTGAACTGTATAATCGTAGACCACTTCCCTCTTTTACTGTTTCCTGTTTAATTGTCCAGACAATTCCTCCTAGTACAGGGGGTCGTTCATCACACACGTGAGACGTATCTTCAAAATAGAGAAAAAAATTAGAAAAGACAAGTACTTGGAAGTTTTACTCATAAACAGTAAATTGAACGAAATTAAAATTAGTATCTAAGATATTACGCCTAAATAAGTGAATTCTCTACATCACCTTAAGATATTAATAAAAACCTGAGATGGCCCGGGAACCGATCACCGGACCTGTCCAACGAAGGTCAACTTAATTCTAAGACATTTTCCCATCCTACTCTTTTCTCGCTAGTTGAACAGACAATTGTTACTGGTGCAGGGGGTCGCCCATCACATGCCAAACCAAACCTGTAAAAAGAAAACAAAATTTAAAAAAAAGAAATAAAAACAGAAACCAGAGGCCATCCGGGAACCGATCACCGGACCTATCCAACGAAGCTCAACTCTACATTCTCAGACCAGGTTCTTGCTCCACTCTTTTCGCGGTAGTTGTCCAGATAATTCCTCCTGGTGCAGAGGGTTGCTCATCACACACGCCAGTGGTATCCTGTAAAGAGAGAAGAAAATGAGAAAAGACAAGTACTTGGAAGTTTTACACATAAACAGTGAATTGAACGAAATTAAAATTAGTATCTAAGATCAGACTATTACGCCTAAATTAGCGAATTCTCTATATCACCTTAAGATATTAATAAAAACCTGAAATGGCCCGGGAACCGATCATCGGACCTGTCCAACGAAGATGAACTCTATGTTCTAAGACATTTTCGTCTTCTACTCTTTTCTCGCTAGTTGACCTGACAATTCTTACTGGTGTAGGGGGTCGCCCATCACATGCCAAACCAAACCTGTAAAAAGAAAACAAAATTAAAAAAAGAAATAAAAACAGAAACCAAAGGCCATCCGGGAACCGATCACCGGACCTATCCAACGAAGCTCAACTCTACATTCTCAGACCAGGTTCTTGCTCCACTCTTTTCGCGGTAGTTGTCCAGATAATTCCACCTGGTGCAGAGGGTTGCTCATCACACACGCTAGACGTATCCTGTAAAGAGAGAAGAAAATGAGAAAAGACAAGTACTTGGAAGTTTTACACATAAACAGTGAATTGAACGAAATTAAAATTAGTATCTAAGATCAGACTATTACGCCTAAATTAGCGAATTCTCTATATCACCTTAAGATATTAATAAAAACCTGAAATGGCCCGGGAACCGATCACCGGACCTGTCCAACGAAGATGAACTCTATGTTCTAAGACATTTTCGTCTTCTACTCTTTTCTCGCTAGTTGACCTGACAATTCTTACTGGTGTAGGGGGTCGCCCATCACATGCCAAACCAAA
>JAGDQP010073761.1:0-10350 GCA_022664845.1 Lepisma saccharinum | reverse complement strand
AGTTTTCATACACTGTTTGCATTCACTTTTGTTAGAGATATTTGCTTTCTATACATATACAAGCCGAGGTTTAAAAGGGCCCTGGGAAGAGGAGGGCACCTGAATGGACCAATCCGCCCCTGATCGTCAAAGTTTTGATATTCTGTTTGCATTTACTTTTGTTAGAAATATTTGCTTTCTATACATATACAAGCCGAGTTTTAAAAGGGCCCCCGTGCAAGAGAAGGAGGGCACCCTAAATGGACCAATCCGCCCTTGATCGTCAAAGTTTTCATACTCTGTTTGCATTTACTTTTGTTAGAGATATTTGCTTTCTATACATATACAAGCCGAGTTTTAAAAGGGCCCCCCGTGCAAGAGAAGGAGGGCACCCTAAATGGACCAATCCGCCCCTGGCCAGTTTTACTTGCAAACCTAAAAATATGGTTTTATATCTACTTTCCAATGAGCTGCGTGTTATAGAGAGTTACTCTGAATTCTTGACAATTTCCTCTTTAATATTATGGCCAAAACAAAAAAAAAGGAAGGGGTGGGGGCACCCTGTGTCCATCCCCTGTTTAGTACCGTCTTAATATACAATTCATGGTTTCAGTCTTTCACGGAACTGTTTAGCAAAAGTTTGTATGCAATGCAGTTTACAATCATGTCCTTTAGGCAACGCCGACAGGGTGACTAAGTGGTCTGCGATGATAGACCATCGGCTCGATGGTCCCGGGTTCGAGTCCCGGCCGGGGGCCTGGGTGTGCATTTTAACACTTAGCAACTAAAGGCAAATTGGGATGGGCCGTAGTCCAAAGTTACTAGACTGGGCCATATAAAAATAAAGTTTTTTTTCTATCCTCTAGGCAACTTAGGCTCAGGTCAACCTTGAATGCAATATAATGTTAAATCAGAATATAGTATGCGGTCTTCATCTCAAAATTCGTAAAGTAAACCAGGCGTTCTACACACGACACCACGATCAAGTTTGTTTTTTTCATGGGCCAATGTGATGATATCTTTTGTTTTGAATATACAACAAAAAACGCAACAACAATATGGAATCTCTTCCATGACAACTCTATATATTTCAAACTGAACTGCACCCGTTTGCATTTGTGTAACGTAACCATCGCTATATTATTTGTTATGTATAAATTACATTCATTCAAAAAAAACCTTCGAAAACAAAGCAACTGAGCTACGGTCACCCCCAACTCCTTGCAAAGTAGTTACAGCTCATATTTTAATATTTCATTTCTATAACTAAAACAATTTCGGTTAAGTGAATAGCCCGCGATACCGTTTTTTAGTACATTTTAAAACCACTGAGCCACGGTCGCTATTTGTTTTGTGTGGAATATTCAAAACCATAGGTCGTGTTATTTATTTATTTTATATGACTAAAAATCCCGGTAAAGTCACAATCAAAGATTGTTTCTACGACTTGTCAATTACTAAGTAACTGAGCTACGGCAACTTAATTTAATTACGCAAAGACTACATTCTGAGATTCTCTTTGTACCCAAAAGAAATGTATATGATCATACAGAAAAATTCTAAGGGACTTACCTTGATCTGTTGTATCTTCTCTTTATCTCAAAAACACCCGTGATAATAAAGCACTGTCAACGAGGAAACTTAGCTATCAAATGATATTCCCGTATGTTAAACAGTGGTATATATAAGCTTGTCCGGCCATGTTTCAGCCCCACAGTCCTCATATATTCCATGGGAAAATGTTAAAGGTTATTCTAAAATATTCTAGTTACGTTATTCTCTCACGGGAATCTCTCATCTTTTGTGAGTGAACTTTTCAACTTTCGTCCGGTACAAACCTTTACCAATCAAATATGTTGTCACAGATGACCATTAACTGCCGGAAAATAGACGCGTGACAAATATGTTATTATGACTCGTAGACACTAGCAATTGCTTTTCTCACGAACTCCAAGCGGAAACTATGTCATCATTCCATGTGTAGCAAAAAAAAAAGAAAAGAAATCACATTTCCATTCTTGCTGTTTCTTTTAATTTACAGAAGTTTTAACCTCTACATATCTCTTAAAATGTTCCCGCGCGTATGCGTCTTCTCCCCCTCTTCACGCACCCGTCAACAATGTGTTTTCTTCCCATCGCAAAGCGGAAGCATGCCTCTTGCGGTCAGATTACAAAGCCACAAGCTTATATTAACACCTGTTTTGCGTAACCGCAACTATCCCCGCCTCCCGCTAGGAACTTCTCTCTTCTTTCCTTCAACCCAGCCAATATTATCATTTTAGTTTAAGACAAATCGGAACTCAGAAAACACGTTTTCCTCTCGCCAGCCAAAAATAAAATCGAGATTTTTTTCTTTGTTTGTTTGCTTGTCTATCGTTAATGAGAGTCTTTGAATTATATTTCCTAATGCAGACAACCAGTTTTGAAGATATTTTTCTTTAAAATGTCACTTTTCGGATCATTATACCATAAATAATTTTAACTATATTTAAACATGCAATTCATTATTTATTGTATGTCGTGATTGTTTGCTTTTCTTCAATATTAGACTATCATTATTTTAGATATTACAAACTAGTCTCCATATAAAATTTCTCAAAGGTAATACATTGGTTCAAGCCCCATTATGGGACGCGTTGGCGCAGGTATTCTTTCATTCTCCCACTTCAGTTCAGCCTAATATCGTTTATATTCGAGATATGGTTAATTCCGTCAATATTCTATTTGTAATCAAGTTGGATTTTTAAATATCTTTTACTTATCCATTGATATTTCATTGCTTTTTCTTGTTATCGAAGATTGTTGAGTCATATCGTATGTACTTTTTTAATTGAAATATTATTTCCTTCTCAGGCCACCAAAAATTTTCTCACGATGTTCTGAAAACGGGGGTGAGGTGTAAAGCAAGGGTAGGGGTGGAGCATGACCCCGAGGTGATTTCCGGGGCCAGTAAGGCCCTGGGAACGTATCAAAATTAAGATTAATGGGGCACAGGTGTTCAAATTTTGGTGGAAGGGGCTGGGAGATTGTAGCAAGTCTCTACTATTATGCCTTCTTGCAGGAAATGGTTTAAAAGACTTTTCAAAGAGCAAATAGATGGCACTATTATCTCAATATAGCAAAAACTTGGCAAAGTAGGCCTACGTTCTTTTCCTGTGTTCGGCATATAAAGATAGCTCTTTAAGCAATTCAAGGATATAGCTGTTTAGATCCTAAAATGTTTATAGTATATTGATTACCGCGCTTTCCTCGTGTGAAACTTTGTTTCTTAAGTTGTTCTGCATATCCCAACCGTTTACATCACTCACTTGACTAGGAAATTCCAACCTTTTATACCGCTATCCCAAAGCTGCCAGGAATATTTTGAAGTCTATCTACCTATTCTTAACGGTTGGGATTGGCGAAAATGCTTGCGACGAGTTCGAATGTGTATCTAATAAAAATATATTAATCTAATAAGTTACTATAAAATTAATTATCAGACAGTTATTAGAAAGTATCAGTGTGCGAATTAGCGGGGGGATGCTCGGGATTTCCCCCGCTGGCAAATAAGTTTCCCACTCTGACCAATTTATTTTTGTCTCTGCCAGGGATAAATTTCTCCCCTCTAGTAGGTGTTTCGATGAAGATTAGATAGAAAATCGGAACATTTTAATTTGGCAGAAGTTGAAACTATTTTCATGCAAGTGACAAGGTTTTTTTATATGATCTTTCACCAGCAGCTAAGAAGCCAATTTTGAAGCTATTTCTTTTGTGATATTTATGAAGTAGCTTAATGTGAATTATTGGTTTGATTTAGTAACCTGCTATTGGAAAATGTGACTCTGTCTCTCTCTCTCTCTTTCCGCTGGTCTAGCGGTTATGGTCGATGACTGATGATCGTAGGTTCCCGGGATCGATTTCCGGCTCTGCCAAGAGATTTTTTCCAAAGCGAGAGGGTCTGGAACGGCGCCCTCCCAGGATCAAAATGCAATTGGGGGGCTGATGTGAATAGAAAACAGTGGTGATCACATTTGAGAGCTTCGGTTCTTCTCTCCTAACACATCTGGTCAGCGTGCGAGCAGTAGACCGACTTCTCCCTTCGGGCTTCATCCGGTAGTGGATTGAATATGGCTGTGAATTTGTGAATTATATATATATATATATATATGTGTGTGTGTGTGTGTTTTATTCCCCCTGACTAAATAGTTTAATTCGCACACTGGAAAGTATATTTTATTTATACTATTAAAACAATAAAAAAGATACCTCAAGTGAATTGGTGTAGGTATTGCAAGAAGATCTCCTAATATGAACAAAGAAATTTATTTTATGATGGACTTGCATTCCACTTTACACTTGCACATTCAACGCTATTTTATTTTATACCTATTATAGTATCGGGGCCCCTAACGACGAATAATAATAGTACTTCCGGTGATTAGTCTCTGGAAACGAAACCCCTATGTGGAAAATAGATTCTCGCGGTTTTTTTCCTGCGTTTAATTTTATTGTTTTATTCATATCATTAGTCTAAGGAGAGCCCATATGGAAACAATTTCTCCGTGCGAATCGCGTGTGAATACAAAAAACACCGAACCTGACTTGTCTAACCTAACAAATGATCACTAATTTTATTGTTTCCTAATGCACAAAGAAGAGAAAAAGTTATTTTTCAAAAGAAAAAAAAAACGTAAAAATAAGCACGCCAAGGTTTGATCCCAGGACTTCTAGAGCAGCTTTCCGATACGTTACATGTTAGACCGACGTAGAAATTTCAAAGGAAAGGTTTGTCAGTCTTGTTTATGGTTCAAGCAGTCTGCGCTTGCGCGAGAGTGAGCGATGCATTCTTCCCATGAGCTCTCTTCAGACTCTGGTCTAATTCTAATCAATAACTAACAATTCAGGGAATGAGAAATTTTGCTTTCAATATTATTATTTAATCTTTAAGTATTGAGTTCTAGTTATCTAATGCAGGATAGATGGCAGCACCAGTCAATTCATCTTTACAGAAGATTAATTCTCAACGTTTTTAGAATATCAGCACTCATTTCCCTGAATAAAAATAGAAAAAACATGTCTTTGGTGCTGTATTAAATGTTTCTGCTTATAGTTTTAAACTTTATCTCAGACACAATTATAAATAAACTGTCTCGCAATTATTTTATTTCTAAGTTTTGTAGACCCCTCAAGTAATGCGCGATGTCGATGGTTAATCAAAGTAGTCGCCACTTTTTGAAGAGGGTTCTGGCTGGATTTCTAGAACCCTTCCGAAATCGTAAACTGACTGAAGTTTGTTAATTATGGGAACGATAGAAAACAACTAGCAACTTCATCTCGGATGTTAGTTCAATATAGAAATGAAAGAAAGAAGAATTAAACAACATAAAAGCGATGTGAAATATGGTAGAGAGAGTAATGCTATATTCAAACATGTAAAAGAAAAAGGACATAATGTGGACTGGGAAAAAGTGATTGTGTTAGAACATGAAGATAGTATGTGGCCTAGAAAATGGAAGGAGGCCTGGTGGATAGAAAAAGAAGTAGATAAGAACTTAATGAACTGGACCAAAGGTTTTAGCATTAATAAAGAATGGAAGATTATTGTTGACAAACACAGAGATATGTATGTTAATTGTTTTTGCTTCATGTTGATTCTCTTTTGTTAATATCGGATGTTTTATGGCATCTCTGATTGACTGGTTGTTTCGGCCAATGGGGAGGCTGCTTGATCGGGCGTCTCTGATTAGATGCTTGATTCGGCCAATGAGGGAGCAGGTAACAGAAACAGAAACATTGTGATAACATGGCCCCTCCAAGAACGCCAAGTGAGTGAGCCGCCAACTCTGCCTACTGCGACTCTCCTACATGCAGTCATGCAACTACAGGTTATGGCGCGGGTGTGGATGCTACGGTTTCTATCTATACGGAGACATTTACCGCGTATCGGTTTAGTGTGTATTAGAAGAAAGAAGGTGAAACAAGATGACAGGAAAGCGCGTGAAGTGTTTTCAAAGAGGGAAAAACCAGAAATGACATGCGACATTTACTGTAAAAACCCCTTATCGGTTCTAACTATTATAGTTTTACCTGGTAAACCACACATGCGTGAAGGGTGGAAAAACTCAGGTAAATGTCTGTAATTATTATTTATTGAGTTGCACCCTATCTGACAAGTGTTGTTTTATACATGCATGCAGCGCTTGTAGCGCGCATGTGCAAGTCCGAAACTTCCTCCTTGGTGCCGTTCGTCCTTGTTCTAACCTGTGAAAATATAATTTATTAGTTTTGGGAGTGGGTTCTAGTTTCCTCCTGGGTACGTCAGTTACTCTATCATACTTCCTTGCTTTCATCAAAGCATTCATTCATTCTTTCATTCCTTTTTTTTTATTTATTTATTTATTTTATTATTATGTATTTGTTTTGACCCGGGAGGAGAGAAGTTTCTGTTATTTGGTTTTATTTATGTTAACATTTGAAGCGGGCGTTTATGTTTGAAATGGTTTCCTATGTCATAATTTCCGAGTGAATTTACAAGTTTGTTTTGTGTGTTGTTACTGCTGATGTAGAAGTTTTGTGCGAGTTGTTTTAGATGGTCTGAGTAGCTAATAGGCACAAAACTTACCCGAGTATACAGTAAAACCCCGAAATAAGTGCGCTAATTTTAGAGCCCTAGTGATTTTCAATACACTAATTTAAGCTATTTATAGTAAAACCCTCAAATTACACAGCAATTATTATTAAATACATACCACGTTATTCAATGATCACAATTTTCATGTAATAATTATTATTATTGAATTGCCTTAATATTTCCCCTTATACAGATGCTCTTGCATTATACGACTTCCCGATAATTAGTAAATGAAGCCATTATTGTGCTTAGATTATGGAGACTTCTTCCAATTCTCAAACGGGACGGGGATAACTCATAGTGCTGTTACCGCCCATACAATTCATTTTATCTTTATCTTATCCAATTCTCAATGAATTACAAAGTTTCTTAGTCCAAATATGTAAAAATTATTGAATTTCCAATACATTATAGCGAAAACAACGTACATACCAATATCCAGAGTCGGAGCAGAGATCCTTCTCATTCCACCATAAGCTGTGCAACTGAAGCACTCATACAACCAGATCGATACGTTCTCTCATCTCTCAGAGGGAAAAAAAGCTCTCATCTTTTTCCCCTATTACTTTTAACACGCAAGAGAGGGAGCGGGAGGGGACGACGGAGTAGTACAGTGCGGTAAGTTAATCAACTATTAGGCTTTATGAGAGATGCCTCCCCCTCTTCAGAATTACCCTAAAATGTCGAAATCACGCGACATTGGTCACGTGTTGTCGTAGTAATGGATCACATAATCTATGCTTAACTCAGGCAATAGAGCTCCCTTCATCTTGGCACGCATGTGTCGCGCTCCTCATCTTCTGCTAATTAAACATGAAAACTTTCATGTCCACTGCCCAAAGTGCTTCCCAGCCAGAAGTTTAATGAATCAATACTTGTAGAAATATAGGAAAGATCACTCACGCACACAGACGTAATTATCGCATCATTCCGCATTTTGGAGCAGAATGAGAAAAGAGAGATATTTACATACAGATATACATGAAGTTACGTACATTACCCAAACAGACGTTCACAGGAGATGAATACAAATACAAATTGCAGCTAATAATTACGAGTAAGTACTATATTCAAAGTTTAACGTAAATATTAAGTTGATGTATCATTTCTATAATATTTCTGGTTGAAATAGCAATGATTGTAGAGCATAAGTGTGCGATTTTGGCTTCAGATGCATATAAGCAGCGTGTAGACAGTACCTTGTTGGAACAGCTATATGATTTAAAGATGCATAGTCGCTGGATCAGGGGTTTAGGGTTCAATTCTGGGCAAAGCAATACATGTTTAACTAGGGGAAAGCAGGCTAGCTGCCATGACTCGAGATTTGAAGTTTATTTAGAGAGACAAGGACTGGTCGATATGGCATTAGAACGTCTCAGGATTCAAACCTGGACATTTTTAACTAAAGAAAGGAGAGCTAGTCGGTATAATATTGAAGTTCGAAGCTAGCTACTCCTACCTAGAGAGAGAATCGGGATCGAACCGAAGATCCCGCATACCAGAGATGAGCGATCTACAGCTGACCCACCGCGACACAAAACGAATCTGAAGCTGGGTGCTTTTCTCTTGGCTTGTTCACTTTTGGTGTTGCACCATCCATAGCTGAATGATGGCTAGGAAATAGTGCTCTTTCTAGTTTAAAGTCATTTGACGGTAGACCAATATCGTCAATGAAAAATACAATCTTAAGTTATGTGTACAATCACAAGGGAGGCCTGCTCGGCACGGCATCGAGACTCAAACCTGGCTACTCCTGCTTACGCCTACTCGGTACAATATCGGATATAACTCTACCTTTACTTAATAGGAAAAAGCAGTATAGTTGGGATTCGAACCTAGCTGCTTCCACTTTAAGGAAAAGACACCCAAACAGTAGAGCATTGGATTCCTTGGTAAAGCCGGTCAAGCACGGGACTTACCTACACAACGAGAAGTTGGCAGTACGTCGAATTCAAATCTTAACCAATGTTCTCTCACCTGACAGTTGGTAAAGGCGGGCGATACAGAGCTTCAAGGAATAACTAGCCAATAGGGAAAAGAAGAGATACTGCATTGGATTCAAATCACGATTAGAACATTGTATTCTAAAGTCGCTTACATACAAGAGTTTCTGGTGTTCTTATGTCTTTTAGTTTATACTATGCTTAATAAGGGAAAAAGAAGTAGTCAGTAGAGTATCGGTTTCCTTGGTAAAGCCGGTCGAGCAATGAACCATAGGTTGAACATACGAGACTTCAGGAAATAGCTACCCAACAGGGAATAAAGGAGTAATCGGTAGAGCATCTCATTACAACACTATCCTTTCTAACATGCATTTTTTTGTTCTAGTCAGCTTAAGTTTTAAAGATACTTAATTTAAATGCAAGATAACTTCAACTGACATACTACTACCTATTTATGACTCTTAACGAAAAGCTTTTAAAGCAAATGACTTCACATTTCAAGGGATGTTTAAAGCTGAGAACGGAGTGGTTCGGAACCCACTTTACAGAGTAGGACCCGTCCTTAGCTCATCAGAACATTTACATTTAGGATTAGTTATGGGTCTTAACGAAAAGCTTTTAAAGCAAATTACTTCACATCTCAAGGGATGTTTAAAGCTGAGAACGGAGTGGTTCGGAACCCACTTTACAGAGTAGGACCCGTCCTTAGCTCATCAGAACATTTACATTTAGGATTAGTTATGGCTCTTAACGAAAAGCTTCTTAAACTAAATGACTTTACATTTCAAGAGGGCTTGGAAACTTTTCTCGCATTCATAACGAGTGCATACCACTTTTCAGAGTGGTTAGGAGAACTTGTTTCTCAACCATTCTTGTAGAAAAGACAGATGATTTCTTAACGAAAAACCTTCTTCATTGCTCCAGACTGAAATGAAAGATGGTGATACGGGAGCCACTTCTTTCTTTATCAGAATCGAACCAAGCCGACAACGCTACCAATCAACCTAAGCTTTTTTATTGAAAGATCGCTTGCAGAATCAGGTTTTGATGTAGTTATTAAGTAAATCTAAAGGCATCTTTAACTCAAGAGTTATTTGTACTGAAGCTGACAAGTGTATTGGCCGCGACTTTATATCTCAAGAACTAGTTATTAATTATATTGTTTTGATTCTTCTTACATTAATAGGCATTGGATTTGGTTTGTAGGAGCCCTCTTTACTTGAATGAAGCACGTTATGATGCGACACCATTCTTATAGAATACAACTTTTGGCTGTCCAGGGTTCGAGCCCTAGCAGACTCATGGATGTTTTTGACTACAAGACAATACTGGAACTATGAAATCAAACAGTTACTAGAATGGTTAGGGAAAGATTGCCTGAGCAGAGATTTTTTAGTAAAGAGATGATATAGTTTTTTATTGCCGTCATGTTAATTGAACTCATAGGAATGGTAGGCAGAAATAACTACTTACACAGCCTCGATTCCTCATTACACTGAAGCGAAACACACAAAAGCACATGGAATGAATCATCATCCAGAGGACTAGTATAGAAAGCCGATTGGAAGATCCCTCCCCAATGCTTTACGCGTCGTTCTCAACAATAATGCTCAAATATTGGGTAGGGAACAACTACACATGCGTGAGAGAGATGGATGGACTTTTCTTCCTTTGCTCGGGTGTTGAGCATAGAGAAACAGTAAGCACGCATGCGGGGAGAAAATATTTTTTATCGTTTGTTCAGGATGACTCCCAGAATCTTTTTGCACTGAAATGATGACTCACCATTAAGATAGGAAGAGAGGGTAAGAAATG
>JAGDQP010073757.1:0-10350 GCA_022664845.1 Lepisma saccharinum | reverse complement strand
AAGGAAAAAAGAAACACCAGCGAAAAATAAAACGAGAGATGCATGTTAGTTGTTAGTATTAGTACAACCACGCGCAGTTACCAAAAATATGATAGTTTCTAATTTGGGTTGGTTTTGTTCACCAATAACTATGTCCCATCGCTCAAGCTGCATTGTCATTTTTTTTACGCCAGATTGACGACACAGCAGGATTCTCAAAAGAGACTGCGCTTGCGCAGTCGTTCATTAGCTTTCGTGTGACTGTATTGGGCACCACCTAGCGGAGATTTGATGAAACACGGTGTTGATATCGGAGACTGACGCCAGACGCCAGTATTGCTAAAGAAAGGAATTGTGTTGGTTTTGAAGTGGTGAGCGTTGAGTGCTTCATGGCTGAATCCACCACGAATGGTGTCAATACAAGCAACACCGTTAGTGGTACAAGTGCAAGCGGAACAAATACATCAATTTCTAACGTGAACAATAACTCCGTGATGAATTCGTCAACCGTTAACCCGAAGTTAGAAATGGAGGAAGTCAAACCGGGAGACTACGTGAGAGATCTCTTGGCAGAGAGGCAGACTTTGGAACAAGGAAAATGCCCAAATATTGTCCGTTTGATTGAACAAGGTAAGACTAGAACAGCCGTGTTACGAATATTAGAAACCTAGTTTTATAATGTACCCTTGTAATTATAAGTTGCATTACTATGCACTCAGCACGTTCGTGCATTGCTTGTTTGGCTTCATGCTTCTATCACATGCCGGTATGGTCGTAAAACAGTTCACATGTTATTAAAGTAATAATTTGCTGGTGTACTCCTATTCTGCTGTAAAGCGACGATAAACAAGATTGCTTAATAGAATTTTGTGTACACATTGAAGGAAGATGTTTGTATGTTGATTACTATTGTCTCTGTGAGTCACGTTTTTTCCCCTCCGAAAGCACGTTTCCAAGATGGCTTCTGATCGTCATTGCTATCGTTCGTCTAAGGTATATACACGTTAATTTTATAGGGCGGTTATTAATTTGTTTTGGTTTGACGTTCTAATTTATTTAGGCAATGTATGTTTGAATTCCCGAAACAAAGAGACTTGCGTAGTAATGGCGGCTGGCGCGAAGGACGAGCATCACGTGGGAGCCGGGAGCCATCGTAATCTTGACGTATTGAAGGCTTCAGTCACGCTGTATATCGTACTTATGGAGTTATTAATCATGTAATAAAGTTTATGAGAAGTTGGTCACTCGTGGAAAGCGCATTAATGTGTTGGTGGCTTGGTTTCTCACGTGCTTTGCTTGTAAATTCCTATCAGAGGATACATAGCGTCTATATAAGTTTTTTCCGCCTATGACTGGCGGGGGAGTTTTTGTTTACCTTGGCGGGTAGTTAGGCTTGCAACTGTTTCTGGTGGTCTAGGGCTGTTTGAGATTTAGGTTCGGCATATAGGCGATCTGGTGTCATAGGTAACAAATGTACCCAAAAGAAAATGTGGGAACTAATTCCACATTTTGACGGATACTCGGTTTGTCCGTGGTTTGTATGAATGTTGGCTTACTGTGAGCGTAGTCCGGGGTTCATATCTTATGGTGTTCGGAGAGTTCGTGTTGCTATACCTTGGTATCCTAAGCTTAGTGCTCCCAAACTCGTTTAGGATGTCCGTGACAATTCAGGTACGGATATCTCTTCCAATCTTCGTGCTAAGTGGTTGTTATACTAATAGTCTTGTAAGATATATAACGAACGCCGGATTCTGTAGTTGGATATTAACCAGTTATCTACACTCTTCCCCTTTAACTGTGTAGTCGGATTTTTGTAAATCTACTGACCAGGTTGTAGATGCAGGTTGTGCTAGGTCTACATCGATTACGTTTTATATAGTTCACTAATAAAGTTTCCTCGCTGGCAGTTCATTGGTCCCGGATTTTTTTTTTTTTTTTTTTTTGTTGGTAAAGAGGCTGTCTAAGGTGTCTGGCCGCGGTTTATCGTACTCTGTGTGTGTGCGTGGTAACGGGCTCAATTCCTGCCGGAGTCCATTTAGCAACTGTACGCCTATCTGACAAATGGAATGCTTATTATTCCTAAGCTAATGTACAAGCTGGATGAATTGAATTGAGCCGAGTGGTTCAGAGCCCACTTTAGCAAAAATTGTAGGTCCTGTCCTTTGTCACCAGATCGTTTAGGACGTTGATAACGTTTTAATTGAGGTGTTCGTGCGTTTTGTGTAACAGGTTTAGTTTTATGTTTTACACAGTTAACCTTAAGTCTTCTCACTTAACGCCTTATGAATTTGTAAATTCGCTGGGCGGTAGACGTGAATATTAGATAGCTTGTGGGTGGGGGTGCAGAGTTTGTGAGATCTTCCCATATATTTCTTACTTGTAAACTGGTCATGGTTTTAGTTTATTTTAATTCCATTTTGTGTGGTGGCGTTAGTGACGTGCGTTTGGATGATACGCACGCCTACATAATATTTTTGCTTTACCCTAAATCAGCAACGTTCAGAATAGATTAGCAGGAATCCGGAATTATGAGTTAAGGAATTGATGCATTATCTGCCGCTGATGTGTCGATCAGTTGCACTTGTCCATTTTGCTGAGTCATTCTTGTTAGCTCACGTTGTCTGCCTTCCCCCGCCCCCTCGATTTTGTATACTAAAGCAACAAGTAATATTTACCATCACGTTTGACAGCTGGGTGGCTTTTATTAAGACTTATCCTCAAATATTTCAACATAGTAGTTTTAATTTTCGTAACAACTTCCAGAATACGTTAATCGATCGTTACATTGAGCTGTTGTGGTATATTTTATACGCTTTATATTAACTTGCTTTGTAAGTTTTTCTGGTACAAATCTTGTAATTGATTTTTAACTCACTTCCCATCATCCAATTTCTTTGAAATTTTGTAAACTTGCTTGCTTCCGATGACAATACAATATTCAATCATTAGATATACGACGGAATAATCCAGCTAACTGTAATTAGTTAATAAATAAAATAATTGGAAATTATCCTTAAGTGCACGCTACGCCGTATCTATTGTGTGAAGTTGGAGTTTCCTCTCTCACAGGGAGTTGAAGATTCATCTATTATACAGAAAAAAAGTTAAAGTATTTTTTAAAAATAAAATACACTTTAAGATGCACTAAATGTTAAAAAATAATAAATCGAATTGATCTTATGAATCGGAAAATAAAAAAGCATGGGTGCTTTTGCTTACCTTATCATTAGACGCCCGGATAGTCATATACTAAAGACAAGTGAAATATGTACTTAAAATCTCAAGAAAATGTAATGAAACCATTCAGAAAGTGAGATGTGTGTAACATAAAAGTGTGACATTTTCCAACATGTTTTATTGATCTAATTTGCTAAATAAGATATTTGCTCAAAAACAGTGTTACCTGCTACTTTTCCAGCACACGATCTCCACAACAGTGACGAACAAATACGTGTTTCAAATTCTTAAACACAAAACTTCTTTTATCGCGCAACATATTCACTAAACGATCGTTCAACTTAACACAAAGTAAATGTGCACAAACCGTTAAACTTGCACAAATTAGAAGGTGTGTACTCAGTGGTATCTCCTGCCCACCAAAACAACATCGTTCAACTTTTCGACGTGCTCAGAGCATCGCGAGGAAAAACTGTGAGCCAGAATCATAGTGGTAAAAAGGTTACGATTAGGTTGGGTCGGCTTAGGTTAGGTTCATTTTGAATACCGATGTTTTGGGCACGGTGAAAAGGTGAACAATATATTAACTGTGAATCCTACTAAATTTGTCACGACTTCGGATTTGTCTTCACTTAATACTTTGTTAATAGCACAGATTATCTTTATAGCCTGTGTTTTTCTTTAAAACAAAAGGTATCTTCTTATTCACTGCATCTCAACTGGTGCTTTCACTGTTCCAACACGCGATCTCCGTGACAGTAAAGTACAAAAATGAGTCAAATTTTCAAACCCACAACTACTGTTATCTCGTAAGGGCATTCACTAAATGTTCGTTCAACTTCACACGAAGTAATTGGTGCTTATTTACACTTTACCACGACATCGGATTTGTATTTATTTAATATTCGGTTAATAGCACAGGTTGTCTTAAGATCTGGTTTTTTCCTCCAACACAATATATTTTCACTTTTCCTCCAGCAACAACTGGTAGCGTGGATAAAAATCTCAATTATTCAACGAACATATTGATTAAATACATTGCTTAAGTTGTTTATGCATGAAAGTATTTTTTTTAAATTTATACAACTCCTATGAACACGTGGAAAATACCAGGATAAATGTAAACATATGTGCTTATGAGTAAAATATGTAATTAGGCCTATATGTGTAATATATGTACTTATAAATGCGTGTTTTGAGGCATTATTTGTCACAAATGACATACTGATTTTGGTCTAACCCCCCAAAAAACATGTAATGCATAATTATCCGGGCCCTACTTAACATAATATCTAAGAGCACCCACGCTTTTATTTTCCGATTCATAAAATTTATTATTTTTACTTTTTAGTGCATCTTAATAAAGCGCATTTTTTTAAAAAAAATCCCTTTTTAATTGTTATTATAATTATTTTCATATTAACCTTGTTTTCGTGTTTAATGCCCAAACGGTTTCCCAAAGGTTGGCGAAGATTGGATATACACTGATTCCCTCACTAGATGCACCCTGATTCCTTTCCTCGTCCATTTTTATGCTTTACGGATTGGTATACGACAGGAATGGTAATGGAAAGACTACGGTTTAAAGACTGAAAGACAAAGATATTAAGTAAAGTAGATTAAATTCTGGTTGGGGAGATTCTATTATATGTAGTGATAGGTTGTACCAACGAAATACTTTTTGGCTGAGATATTTACCCATTTGCTTTTTTTTTTTAATGTTGATTTTTGTGAATTAAATAAAATGAATAAATGAACTTGCTGCACTGAAACAGCTACTCAGTTCTTCCTTTTCAAATATTTGAACCAGTGAAAGCTAAAGTAAAATTCACAAATATGTGGTGTTCGCTAAAGTAGATAGTCATGGAAACTACAATTTGTAATAGTTTTGAAAAGGAAAGAAGATATGACATTACTTAAGGTATATTTTACAAAGGAAAGATAACGTGTACGAAACTACGTTACTTTCGTCGGTGCACGATGAATTAAGCGGTTTCAGAGGAATATACACCATAATTAAGTTCGAAAAAGGAAACAATTTACAATGTTTCTACGCATCAGCTTTCCTTCTAAAACGACGTCAGTGCTTTCCTTCCCAAGTCATTGCAGATTTTGTAACCGCAGTTGCTTCTTTTTTCCAACGCTACATCTACCTAACTAAATGTCCCACGATTTAAGTTTTCTAACAAGTTAATATGTAGATTGTTCAGACTGCTTTTTTGATCAAGAAGGAATGATTAAAGTGCTTTCGTCCATAAAGATGGGCGCAGTGGCTAAAAGTTTGATTCATAAGATTCTTAGTCGGAAGTCAACGTTTATTTGTAAAGTGCTCGACATAATGAAAAACAAATACACATGAATGGGTACTGGGTCAATGCGCTATATTTTAATGAGTACGTATATTTTAATTTGTTGGAAACTCAGGGAAATATAAGGTGGACCTGTCCACGGTTGGTAAGAACACTGCACCGGCAAGGCGGAGGTCATGGGTTCGATTCCCACTGCTGACGGGATTTTTTTCAGCGTTAAAACCCTCTATTTTAAATAAATTCTCGGTTTTTGACTTGAAATACCAATAATGTGCTTGGGATTAAAAAGAAAAATGTCATTGCGTATTATTTACATGTTCCACTGTACTATGAACTCGGGGAATTTGGAAAATCAATTATGGAAAACCCACGAGATTTAGTCACAAAATTAACAGACACCATGTATTGAACATACAAGATGTTTACTGCTTCGGCCACTGTAAACAAAATTTGTGAAGAAGATAAGAGACCAGCATTGACAGTTACATACCGGGTACTTATAGATAGAAAGTATTGAGTTCAAATGTCGGTACTGAGAGCAATTGAATGTCTTTTGAGACCACATCAAATGAAGATATGAGCAACATCCAAAATTTCCTCATCTCCAATGAGCATCGCAGACATCAACACTATTTCGTATCTTGCATGTGTTTACGATAAACATTGTTTTTTTGCGTTAGCATTAACTAAAGATGAAGAGGAAAATGATGTTGAAGTCAAGTTTATGCACCCTTTTACTGGCCTGCAGGAAAAGAACACGTGTGCCATGTTCCGTTATCCAATATTTGTTCCCTGTGCTCCCCCTTTACCGACGGCAATGAAGAGTATATTTATTATTTCCCAGATAAGTAGGTTTAGTTTGTGCAGGAACAGTACAGGCTGCGTTTTGCTGAAACGAAATAACAAGTTTCTTCAGTCTCAAATACGGAAATCCAATTACTGTGATTCGCATATGCTGAGGTAAGATATTGATTTCATGCACGAGGAGTTTTGCATACTTTTTTGGTTACGATTTTTCAATTTAATGTAGTGGAAAAGTTCAATCATTATTTTTATTCCGTTCTAAATTTTTGAAGGCTAAAATGTAACTATCATAAATGTTTATAAAAAAAAGTACAAAATTGTTTTGATCTGCACTAGGTATTTCCTGTTGTTCCTATTTGTAAATTACGTTTATGAAAGTAGCGTCTTCCCAGTGAAAAAAAAATTGTAAAATAGTCCGGTACTGGCTCCCCCTGATTGTTACATAGTCTTCATTTCTGTTATTTGAAAGATAATCGATTGTAGATTTGTAAAATTGATTCAATTTTAAAATTAAATTCGTTTTGATTACATAATAGTTCGTCGAGGAGAAAAAGTATTATGAAATTTCGAAAATGAATGTTTGGTTTTGGTTATCCCACTTCTCTGGGGTGGCCCACACACTTCCAACACCAACAACACATCCTTCAGTGGTTACTTGAGACCTGTGTGACTGAATGGAGGCAATAGTGTGCCAACACCTTGCGTCGCATCAATGGCAACAACACTTTACAGACAGCACGAAAAGCTGGCGCGTTGGCCTTTAAGGGTTAAACAAGAATTACTAACCGAAACGCTAAAAAAAAAACACTAGTTTTATTTTAGTCTCTTAGAACATACCTTAATATGGTTATTTTTCTCTTTTTGGATGTGTAGAATACAGAATGTGATGCAAAGTCAAGAGAATGTAAGTGGAAGAACACATAAGGGTGTGTGTTCTTGCACTCACACCGCTCCTTGATATTACATTCTGCATTCTACCTATTCGAAATAAGGAAAGAAACATTTAAAATACATGCAACACTATATAAAAAAAAGTAGCTAATAAAGAGAATTATTGTGATGGTGAGTTTGGTTACTGCTAATTTGTGAACTACATGCAGAAGTTGTAATCATAATAGTTTTAGAAACATCAGTATTGTTTCCATACTGTATAGCCCTACTGATGCCCTCACTCATATTGTAGACTTATTATACTAATTGTTTTTGATTTGATAATATACTATTCTTTTAGCGCAACTTATCTTCGTATTGCAGGGTTCGAAAAAAAAAAAAACGCTCGCCCCGGGCGTTTTTTTTGTTTTTTTTGGGTTTTAGAAAGAAAATGGGAATATATGTAAATGTAAAGCTGTGTACAGACCTCACTCAGTAACGGTGTGTCACTGCTGTGAAATCAGGAGGCTTGGAACGGGTGGGGTGGGGAGGGGGGCACTTTATGGTATGTGCACTGGGTTCATACCTTGCCGTGGTTTGGAATAGGAAAATACGGGAGAAGCTCATTCGGGATGGTCTCACTGGTGCGTCTGAGCAGGGTCTGATTAAAAAAAAAAACTTTTTCAGGCCTTTAGCCTTTAGGCTCGGGCCGAGTGAATGATATCATTGGGGAATTGGTGGAATAAAGCGGGAAGATACAGGAGAACCCTAAGAAAATACATACACTTGATGTTTGTCCACAAAGCCCACATGGCAATAACCGGGATCGAACGAAGGACCCCACGCACCAGAGATGAGTACTCTACCACTGAGCCACCGCGGCCCGAACATTGCCGCTCAACCTCCAGTGACACTTGTGCCGTTCGGCACACCTGCCACCAGACCACGATAGACTGTGTATAAGTATTCTTTTGTTATTATTCTCTTACGATTTCCTGATTAGCTATGTTCTGGATGGTAAGTACTCAGGTGCGATGTGGTAACCAAAGGTCCTTCGTGGTAGTGAGCATTATGACGCATGGACCCCAAAAAGAACTTGCAATGGCCGTTAGAGTACTGACCAGACTTTCCATGGCACCTTTTTTGCTTTTTGTTAGGGGCCTACAGTAGGCCTGTTGAGATTATAACTTCTGTACTGCCTTATGTTGGTAATAGTCTTGTGTGTCAAAATTGCTAAGTTTGGAAGATCGGCAAGAGCCTCACATTCCCAGAAGTGGATTAAGTGTGGCCTTCCTGATTGGGTAACATGATGCGTTGAAAACGGAAGTGTCGGGGGGCCCACCCGAGAATTTCCGAGTTCCTGGCCGGGCCAGTCCGCCTCTATAAGTGCTGTATCCATATCGTATGTTTGAAAATTTGTTATTGATAATATTTGTAGGGTGCAGTAATTTTTCACTGAATTTGATACGACAAAGACGTAGTTTATAATTTTGAGATACACTTTAACAATAATGTAATTTGTTAATTAATGAAGATTAAAAGTTAGGAACATCATAATCTATAATCTTTTTGGTTGGAAAAGTTAATTAGTTCTAGTCGGTTAAGAAGTTAACAGATTAAAAAGTACTTTTAGTTTGGCATACTGACTGAGCTTCAATACTTGTATTTTAATAACTCAAAGGTAAAGTGCTGTAGATTTTAGACAGCAGTATTATTCTACAGTTAGAATGACAGTCGTGATTGTATTATAATCCCAATGTAAAACGCACTGGTTTTCTTCATTATGCACTTCTGTAAAGTGTCCTCCTTGTAGGAGCTATTTAAAGAGAATGGAAAAACCCGCTTGGTTTTAAAGTCGAGCTGTGCCCATCTTCGCAAATCCTGTCGTATTGTAGAACAATCTAAAGTTAAGTCACAAGACTAGCTTGGAAATCTACCTCCCAGTTTTGGAACTGTTCTACAAGGGTATAAACTTTTGATACACACCTGGCAGTAACATCTTCTGGTACTAAGGAGCAGCTACCAACACAATTCACGGCAGTGTATATTTTCTGAATTTAACCCTGCCATTGATGTTCATTACGTGGTTTTCTTTTGCATTAGTTTTCAAATGTATGCATTCCAGTCAGTATAGATCACACTTGTTGCGTGGTGCGCCATCTTAAGTGTTAAGCGAACAGGCAGTGGGCGGATAGAATTGTAGTTACATTTTAATCCCCTACTCTTAAACGAGAATAGTAGACATGGCAGTTACCAGCATTGAACACTGAGCCCTGAGCAGCTTGCAGCGGAGTAGAGGCTATTTTTAATGTTTGAAATTTTGTGTAACGATCAGTTTAATCTGTTGATTAAATTGAGTATTGAAGGAAGTAGTTTTGGACTCTTACGTACATGTTTTTTTTTTGTTTTGGTTTCGAGGGGAGGGGGTGTCCAAGGTCTGTCTGGGTGTGAAATTTACGTAAGATGCATATAATTTTGGCAAAATAATACTAATTTCACAAAAAAATGGTAATAATAATAATAATGCGGCGCTGAGGGCCGGACCCCCAGACTCCCCCTCTGCGTACGTCCCTGGCTTTGAAATGTTTTATTATCGGTGATTTGATTATTATTTTTTGAATGTGTTTTAAGTGCATGTATGGACAACTATTTCTGGAAACTTGGTCATAATTTTTGTTATTTATCTATTTGCCAGTTCTTTTCTATAGAGATTCTTACACATATAATGTTTGGTACTTTTTTTTTTTAATATTAAAAACCATAACGTACTTATTGCTAGTGTGTTTGTCGTATGATCAAGAATTTTCAGCGATCGCTTATTGTGTAACACCGTGTACAGTCTTATGTGCTTCTGTGACAAGATATGCTGAATTGCGTAGATTTAACCTGAAGTCTTAAATTAGTAGGGCGTTACACTAATATTGACAGCTTTTCTACGTGAAACGATTCCCAATATCACCTGCACGTGACGTCTGACTACAGACATGTAGTTGATTGTTGTCTTGAGTTGCACACTAATTGACGATCAATGCTTTCAGGTATTGATGTGGATTTCCTGCTTGACTTGCGTGTTACGGAGCAGATAACGTGGAAAACTACTAGGTTTTGTTATTCTAGAGGTGTATTCCCTTTTTTGAGTGATTCAATTTTCCGTCAGCTGTTTGTATACTTCTATGGAGCATTATTAAATACAGGGAATGTTGATAAGTTA
>JAGDQP010073756.1:0-10351 GCA_022664845.1 Lepisma saccharinum | reverse complement strand
CAAAACCAACGTAAGTATAACTAGGCTGTTAAATGTAAGGAAATCTCTAGTGAATATTACACTCTTAGTTAAGGTGCATATTTGTTTATTAAACTTGAAGATTACTGAAGTATAAATGTGATCTTTGCACAGTAATATTGGCATATACTTCAAAGTTCTGAATGTCTTCGGTAATATTTTACCTAAGAACAGATAATCTTATATGATTGTTGTCAAACATAGCTTAAGGAGAAAAATAAAGACTTTACGCTTGTTTCAGTTTTAATTATTAACAGAGCGCGGATTTGTATGACATATTATATTTTCCGATTACATTGTACGCAATTCACACAAGTATACATATTCTGGATTAGAAAAGTTTGATTTTTAGGTGTGTTTTACCTTTCAGATTTCTTCATTGTCAAGGCCTTTTAGATGAATTATTTGAAACTTTAAGGTTAGTTTCATGTACTTCTTAAAATAAAATATCTTGCAATTGTGAATCGGTAGTTGAAGACAATTACATCTTCAGCTTCAAACTCCGACTGCAATACATTATACCATATCTGCTTATGCGCTGGATTTCTGACAATTTCATTGTACTTTGGTTAGTTGCATAGCGAAAAAGTCCCTACCGTCAGGAGGAGAAAGATTGTGTGTGTTTGTGATTCACTCTTTATGACCGCAAAAGTCAGGTATGTGGCTGAAAGTGTTTGGAATTACCACCAAGTGAATAAAACTGTTACGCGAATGTCTCTTATGTGGGTTTTCCTACCGTTGTTTCGTTATCTTGAAATGTCCAAATTAATACCGTGTAAAGCTGCTGCTTTATAAAGATTTCTTAGTTAGTTTAAGCTGGAAATTTTTCAGCAGATGGTTCCATACTATTTCGGAACTTTTTGTGAAAGTTAAATGGCAGCTACGAGAAGATATACAGTGCAACAGCATTTCAGGTTAAATACATAAGCGTGCCGTGGAAAGTGAAGTCAAAAAGAAAACAAATTACAGCTAATACTTGTTCAGAGTGTTAGACCGTCTTACGGAGGACTTATGTTACTTGTTTGAGTTACTTGTTACTTGTCTATATAGAAGATACAGAACCTTAAAATACTCATTGAGAACGTTATACCGGGTGTCCTCTACCATATCAGTCAACATTAAAACATATTTTGCTGTGGTACAACGAAACAATGGCAAAAACGAGAGGATATCAGATGCTTGAAAATGCGTTTCTACAGTTGAAACTAGTGACACGAATATGAACCAAATGTTTTAGCGTTAACGATTGAGCTGGATGCAATATTTTTAGTTACATCTGAAGTACTTCAGAAGGTAAATCAATCAAGTACTTGTATATTTTCGAAATATCCATGGTATTGGTGTGGGTAGAATGGATCCAGAACGACGACGTGTTACTTTTGATTATAGGCACAACCTCTTGTACGACCTTTATCCTAAAATCGTACATGTGACTTGTTTGGCACATGGGTTGCATAGTTTGCAGAATAAATAAGGTAATACTTTGCACAAATACATTAACCTGTTTCAATTACTAATAAAATTTTGCCAAGTCAACTTCGCGCCAAGAACAATTTATTTTATTGTGTTACCTTACAACCTGATACTACCATAATTCTATAGTCCTCTTAACTTGAAGCTTGTTTATATTAATGCGAACATTTTCGCACCCTCAAATCCGTCGTGAATTCGCATAACACAAGAATTCAGAGAAATTAGAACAGCACAGAAAGTGTTTAATGAGCGCGACGTACTGGAAGGAAAAGTAGTTTCTATAAGAATACATTTTGCAACGTTACTATTAATCGTCTTCAAGAAAGGGCTATTGCTTAAACTAATTATATAACGCTAGTTATGAATTTGAAGGAAAAATATTATAATTGGTGGCATGTGTTAAAAATTCTCTACGAAACAGAAAAGTGTGTTAGACCGAAATCCAGGACAAAACAATCTGCAAAATCATCAAAGTGTTCAGAGGAGAAAGATTATAATAGTGCAGGTAGAATATGTAAAATCTCTCAATTTTGGAGTATGCTACAACTGTCCGTGCAGAGGTGGACAGAACTTTCTCAAAATGTTTGGTTGTTTCGAATGAAATGACCGATTGTGGGAAACGCTTGGAGGAAAACGCACATCAGCAACACAACTGAACGATTGACTGAGCTTATACATATAACGCCACACACTTGGTAGTAACTCAGCGAAAATATTGGCTATCCAGACATTCAAGACGTAGCTTGTTGTTGAGCATGGTGGTATGGGAATGAACCATGGAGATCACGCAACTGCTAGTTATTTTCCTTTGGGAATCCAAGTTGATATGTTATGCACATCAAGTGTATGATAGATTAACAGTACCCCCAACGAACACCAAAGAATCGGATTTCCGAAAAGTGTTCGTACCATTGCAGACGAATGGAGATACACTATATCACTGTCAGTCAGCATCAGGAAGAAGATCCTTAAGAAGAAGACCATGACTTAGTACCAGCCTACGAGGAACACCGTCGCAAGGTGTGCAGTTTTCTGGCGGGAACTGAGTGAACTATACTGTCGATATCGAGATGATGAATATGCCAATTTATAGCCCTTTGTATGGTTACTTTAATAGTTATAATATTAGCTACCTAAACTTTGTGTTAGCCCCGTAATAAACATGTAAAATACTATACAGGGTGGGGCCATACAGTACAAACAATCGAATAAAATATAAAATAATACGATACAGACAGGAACGAATTGGCTCTCAATGTGTTATAGGCGAAGGGGAAAACGGAACTTAACTTACCACACCATGTTAACGGCGGTTAGCATGAAATTCTCCATCTTTGGTGTAACTTCAACATTTAAAATATAAATGGATATGTTTGACATATCAACTGGCACTAAACATTCCTCGGGAACTGCTAACTTTGGTTGATATTGTCTATCTGTAACGGTTTGCAATTGTTTTTCCGTTATTGTTTGTTTCAGGTTCATTATTTGAAGATGATTCACACGAAAGTTAAACGCATAGATATTGTTCTTATGTCGGGTGAACGAAGTGTTAGTCATCGCAGATCATTTTTACCATCGCTATGCTGAAATGAATAATATCTCACCAAAAAGTTGCTATCATCCTATATTTTGATCCCATAATTCACTAACGTCTTCGCGCACAATTGGCATATCTTTTACGTTCCTCTACGTTTGTGATAAACAATGATTTGTGAATCGTTGTATTACACAGAAGTTATAATTATGTTATGACTTACTTAATAGGTAGATAGATTGATAGGCGTGCCGCTGTTGAGTGCCGACCACGATTCACTAAAGGTATTTTTTGGATATTTCTTTGTATCGGTACTTGAAGGATATTATGTATCACTGTAACTTAATGGTGTTTCCGACCTGAACAGGGGAATAACTGTCAGTGGGGTATGTGCATTGTGCATGTGCGCATTTATCATCTATCGTGCATCATAAGAAGAACGACGAGGTTTGCCAAAGCCCTTTAACACTTAAACAGTATATCCCGTCTGTGAGACGGGGAGGTATTTTCTTTTCCGTGGTGTGGCAACAATGAATACACTAGAAACCTCCCCTTCACAGTACCTTTCCATCCCTTCATACTACAGCTCTGGGAATTTCCACGACCCAGTATGAGCTCGGCGTCTGTGTGTGACACTTGAATATTTGAGAGTTAGTCAGTCTGTCAGATGGTGGCATACGGAAATTGTTAGTTCTTTTAACCGTCTGTCTGACGGGGCATACGATTACGCTAATAATTTGTTTTTCTTGTATTTGTATTTCTTTGAACTGTGCTTCTATGAACGTTTTGTGGATTAACTGACATTCTGTATCAACTTAGGAGCCTGGTACTAGTAGTGGAGAAGTTGCTTGTTCAATGGACAGTGACTTTGATGCCCGTATTCGTCGTTTACTGGCAGAAGAAAGTGACGTTTCATGTGAGTTTTAGCGAGTTTGACGTTACAGACTCAGACCCGAATTACGATCCTAACAACGATGTGAGTTGTGTAGATGACATACATGGACAAGAAGCGGAAGAGGAGGAAGATGATACTAAAGGAGAACAAGAAGATGAAGACCTGTTAGGACTGCCAACGCCTGCTTACGCTGTACAAACTGGTGTTTCCTCTGCAAATTATATAGGTAAGGATTGTTACGCATGGTATTCTCAGGAGCCCCTAACAATCGTAGGACCTTGCAGCATAACACTATTAGGAATAGGCTTCATGGCTTGACTGCTCACGCTCGAGTGCTAGGACAAAATCCTTCCAAACATGAGGCGTGGTCCTTACGTTTCACAGATGCAATGATAGATGTTATTATTTTGGAAACAACCAAAAAAATCACAAGACAAGACAACGCTATAACAAGACAAAAATATCCTGATTCCACTATCAAACATGCGTATAGATATCAGGTAGAAATAAAATCAATCATTAGTTTCTTACTACTTTCTTCAGTTTTTAAATCTGGTCACGAGGTCAATGACTCACTATTTTCTAAGGATCCTACTGGAAGGCCAGTGTTTGCTGTTACTATGTCCTATAAGCGGTTTGAAATTTTAACGTCATGCTTGCGTTTTGATGATGCCACAACTCGCAAAGAACGTAAAAAGATCGATCGTTCAGCTGCAGTGTGAGAACTTTCAATGCACCCATAGTCAATGGCAGGCAACTGTTCTGTACTAACAGCTGTGTGACAGTAGATGAAATGCTGATACCATTTCGGGGACGATGCCTATTTAAGATGTATATGCCCAAAAAACCGGCAACGTACGGAACCAAAGTAATGTGTTTGTGTGATTCTAGTAATTCCTATCTCAGTAATGCGCACATATATAAATGTAAGTTAAGTGACGGGCAAGGCTTGAGTGCAGTTGAGAAACAATTGTTGAAAAGTACACAAAGTGTCATCAGACTGACGAAACACATTGAAAATTCACACAACAATGTCACAGTAGACAACTGGTTTTCGTCAATACAACTGATGGATGTGTTACAGTCTAAAGGTCTAACCTATGTAGGCACCATAAAGGAAAACAAACAAGAAATATCAAAGGAGTTTTTGCCGACCAAACAAAATCAGTTGGAAGTGTAATGCATGGTTTCAATGAAAACAATTATTTGTTTCATATGTTCCTAAGAAAAGTAAAGTTGTCGTACTCATATTTATCATGCATCACACTATAGCAAACCAAAAGTCAAAAGCCAGAAATCGTACTACAATAAAACCAAATGTGGAGTCGATATCTTTGACATGTGGAACTCAATATACAGCTCGAACAGAAAAACACGCAGGTGGCCATTAGCCGTCTTTTTTACCATGTTGAACATCACGAGTGTAAACGTCTTCAACCGGTACATGTGCTACGCAGGTAGTGCTAAAAAGTTACCGCGATACAATTTGTCAAAGATCTCGGTATGGAACTCATCGAGCCAATACTGCAAAGAAGGTTCACCATTCGCTCCCTGCAGAAAGAGCTCAGGTTAACAATTTCAAAAATTCAAGGAGAAGATGGTGATGTTCCACATTGCCTTAGCCAAGATGTGGTTCTGCTGGATAAGCTTCAAAAGAGAAAAAAACATGCACACTTTGCTCCTGGCAAAGAAGAGGAAAACAACATACCAATGTATTCGATGTCTGAACCCGATCTGCTTGGAATGCTCAAGAAAAGTATGTGTAAACTGTGCAAAACGTGAAAGACTGAAAGAACGTGAACACATACCGATGTATGAAGGATATAGGGAGTGACATACTACTTTTTTAAGACATTACTATTCTATCAGCAACCTCGTATATTTTCGTTATTTGTTTCAATTACCCAAATTTGTGTAATATATTGTTTCTCTATTTTTGAAATAAAAGGTGGACTATATATATATAATATGTGTGTGTGTAAAATTTCTTTTTTGTATTTTTAAAATGTTTAATAAGAATGTCAACCATTCCAAAGTTGTGATAAGGCTACAAAACTATGTTTAAATCGGTAGCAGTCTAAGATACAATGGTTTGGAGTTGAGAGTTAAGAGTTGGAGAAATAGGCATACCGTTAAAGTGTTAATGAGAACGACGACCATCTGAAATATGTACTATGATGTTAATTTTGTTTTTTGGGGGGGTTCACAGCTGCTCTCCATATTGACGAATATGTTTATTATAGTGTTTCAAAGTTTGTATGGCACGTAATCTTTCTTTCGGAACAATTAACTGAATACAAAATTAACCATAATTTCGTTTAACTACAAGACGATTACAGTTATCGAAAATTGCATTGAATCGTTCAATTTCTGGTTGTAAGAGGGTACCATTTGATATATTACATGGTCATGTTGTCTTTTGAAATTTTAAAGTTGAATCCAAAATAGCTGGTGCAAGATATCCACGGGTAACGTAATGTGGTCAGTTCAATTTTCCAATTTCCTATAACATGTTAAGTTATATTTCATTCATGTCTGTCTCGTATTTTTGTATTTTATTCGAATGTTTAGTACTGTATGGGTACAGCCTGTATAGTATTTTGTATATTAATAACGAGAATAACACAAAATTGTGGCAACTAATATTGTAGCGGTTAAAGTATGTATGCTACTGTCTATCATTTGGCACATTCATCATCTCAATAAATACTATAGAGTTCAACAAGTTTACTTTGTGAATGTGAGAAGTAAGCGATAAAGTTTCCTGCATCATATTGCAATTTGAGATAAAGCAAAATATGAGCTATGAAAATCGTAAACTGTCAGAACGATGGTTGGGTCAAGATCAACGTCCATTATGCTGTCTTAAATAATTTCTCTACCGATGGAAGGTGTAATTTCTGGTATGCTGGCTAATGATGCGAATGATCCCTCATGCCGTTCAGGCTACGTGAAACCACAACTGCATATCGTTACATTGGTGAATTACTTAATGAAATGCACCGCAAACATCTCCGCAAAAATCTAACCATGGTAAACAGACATGGTGTCTTTATATTGAAGGACATTGTCCGTTGTCGTGTTGTGCAAAGAACGTCTAGGCTCTTCATGAGTTCCATTATGTAACCCCTCCTCACCGGCCGGGTTCCTCCGATCTCTCTCCCACTGACTACCTCACCTTACGGCATCTAGATAACTTCTTGACATTACCCTTATTTCGGGCAATGTTATATGCTGTTGAGGGTTTTTCGCATTATGGAGTTTATTCGTCTTCCGTCAGTGAATCCAATCATTGGGTTTAGGGATTGCAGCAGTGTATTCCTGTATACGGCGACAACCTTAATTAACCAGTTAATGTAGGTTTCATTCTTTGGGCTATGGATTTGACGCACATGTGCCAGACATTTCATTCACACTAAAACAATGTAGGAATGTCCTCACCGACAGCAAAAGTTCCTTCCTATTAAAAAATCTTCGCATGCAGATTGTAATTTACGGCAACGCATTTAGGCGTGTTAATTTAAGGTGCAAATTTTAATATTTTTTTTATAAAACTGTATACAAAGAATGAAGTCTTAATGTTTAATTCTTTTTTGGTAATGTTTTTCAGTTTGAATGATGTTTTGTCGTATATGACAATTTTGGGTATTTATTTAAAAAATTCAATATGTTTTGGCTATTGTTATGTAATTATTTTAGTAAGCTTTAGTCCCTGAATTTTACCTTCCTAAAGTAGTATTTACAATAAGATTTTCGTGGAAGCCTTACTTGAAATTTACCAGAATATATATATATGTTAATAATATTAATCGAATAATAACTCGAATCTAGCATATTGCACATTTTACTAAACAATCCATATTGATATTTGGATTGAAGTTACAAATGACAAATCATTCATTGAAATTCAGTTAATTTATTTCGATAAATATTATGCACTATTTTTAGATATAAACATACTATATGGAACGAGTATTATATGGAAGAATGTGTCTAAGATGCACTAACATCAAGGCTGAGCATTAGTGTACTGACACAGAAGGCCAGCACAATTTCGGGATTAATGGACTAGACTACATATACAAGTATTAAAGAGTTGTGTCTTTCGTATGGATATATATAATAATTATGAGGGTATATCTGCCAACTAATGTTCTTATTCAGAAATTCGTACTTCAGGTAATTTATTTTCATAGCCGATTCGTTTTCTTTGTAACATCGTGGTGCTATAAGCAAAATTTATTCTTAGGTGCTAATGGGCGTTCATGTAGGAAGAATGAGATAGACGTGCGTATCCTTGAAATAATCAAAAACACTTTACACAATAACTGATTCTACATTGATAATTTTAAAACGATGAGTACATAATGAAAGAATAACTGTTAAACATGAGTAAACAAAAGGGCTTTGCTAACAAAAATATAAACTAATACCATGACACATAGCATATTACCGGGACACATAGCATATTACAGGGACTCATAGCATATTACCGAGACTCATAGCATTGTAATGTTGAATATATGACTTTCGCCATGATAATCCATAAATACTTTACTCTTTTTTATTATCAGACACATTTACGCAAAACATTATTATTTTTCAGTACACAGATGTGCACGTTGGATTCCTAATAGGGTACCAGAATTTCATTCCTATTCCTGGAAGCTTAGAGCCACTTCGAATTTTACGGTTTCTACCAATTTGGGAGCAGTGCCATTTTCTTTCGCAACATTCAGCATTTAAGTGAATAAGATTTTGATAAGCCATTGCTTATTGTGCAAATTTTGTAGCAGAATATTCACAGAAGGTAAAGCCGTTGATAACTCTGTTAACATAGTTTATGTACGCAGTTTTAGAACATAATCTCCTGATGGATGATTTAATTTAGTACAAGTAATGGACAAATATGATATGTTCTTCACAAGTAGATTTTATTTTAAGGGGGGGTGGTTGGGATTCAACCTCTCTGCAACAGCCTTTCAGGTTCTTCCTAGTTTTGCCAGACCGAAATAACCCACACACTTGGGATAACAACAGACTTGGAACCAAGTGCCCAAGGAACTCGAACACTCTCTGGAAATCGACATATCGGACATCGCTTCACATTCTATTCAGAACTGTGAAAAGAAATAGTGAATATTTTCTTCTAAATCAGAGAATTTGCAATATACTGGTAAATGAACTACGTAAGGAATAGCACTTAAATCTTTAACCACAGCCTCTGGAATGCCGATATTTACGCAATACAATGTACATGACAGTCTATCTCTCATAACACATTTATTTCCTTAGTCTTTTACAAAAAGAATTATTGGAACTGATTGAAGGTGAAGATGGTTGAATAGTTTACGCGACTGTAAATCAAGGCTGTGTAATATGAGTGAGTATTGTTCACCCTGAAACCCGGACATTAAAATTGCAATGTGATGCTGAAGAAAGTGATGTTTTGTTTGCCTGTGTGTTGGCGGATTAGATTTTGTTTGGGTTTAAGCATGGAAGCGAAAAGGAACGGTGATATTTGGATCTGTGGATGACGGCTTTATCGTTCCTAAGAGAATATATGATAGTGTTTACCACATTGACTGCTTTTCGCACGATTTTGAATATTAACATCGTTTAATGTGATTTTTAAATTTTTTTTGAAGGCCTTTAGTTAACTGTGGCGCAGACCCTACAGATGTTGATGGAATGCATTTTTTGGAGTGAAGAAAGTGGGAGGAAACTGGAGCACCCAAAAAAAACACGCACACTGTGTTTGTCCACCCAAAGCCCACTTAGGACAGTTTGATGTGGTGTGGGACAAAGCAGTAACCACATTTGGTTTGGCTTGGACGGTACCTAGTTTCAAGGAGATTGTAGATCAGACTGCTATTGGGTGCGGTAGTGTGTTAATTCTACAATCTACAGCATTTCTTACAAATGTAGTATCATATGTGTAGTACGATGTGAATAGTATTCTGATGAAATGTTAAGACTTGGATCTTGGAGCTCGCATTTCCTTTTTTGTTTTTATTCTCAGATGCGATGAAGTATCTCTTTGAGTTCTGTCTTTGCTTCAGAATCAATTATATGTTGGCCAGCTGCTCGAATTGAAACAAAAAGCGTGGATTGATGTTTTGCAATTGGTAGCATATTCGTGGTTCTAGTTCCATAGAAGTGAGATAGACTTGACTGCTGAAAATTTGGTAGAAATGTTTGTTTCTGATAGTTGTTCATCAGATGCGTATCAGGAGATGTAATTATGATGTCGTTTCTGGTGGTACGATTTGAGATATTTTCTAGAGGGAGTTTAAGTGTTTGAAATTTTCTGTCTTAATATGTTATATGAAATGAATGGATCTGATTTGTTTGCATTCAGTTCGTGGCAAATAATGGTCCTTTGAATCGGACATTTTCATTGAATGATCTTAGTCGTCGTACTATTG
>JAGDQP010073755.1:0-10351 GCA_022664845.1 Lepisma saccharinum | reverse complement strand
CTAACGCAGCGATCTTTAATGTGGAACAACATGACCACTCTACTAACCCAACCTAATTTACATAATCTTTATTACCAAATCATATATCAAATATTCCCTCTGAAGGCTTCTTTATACGATAAAGGTATACTCACGGATGCTAAGTGTACTCTATGCCAACAGGATGACACGTTTCTACATCGATTAACTCAATGCATTAACAGCAATAACATCTGGTTAAAATACATTGCAATAGTAGAAAGGATTACTCGTGAATCCTATCAAAATAAACCATACTACACTTTTCTTCTCTATCCAGACTTTCAATATTTTCCACCCACACGTCGTAAATTCTTGGTCTGGTGTACGGCCCAAACTTTGCACATACTGATAAAAGAACGCAGACAAATGCAACTCGACGAATATATGTTTCAAGTGTTGTTAAGATACGAGGGAATTCCACCCGCTCTCCGCCGGAAATGTTTTGCTAACTATATCCGTGCTGTCTACTAACGCACACAGGAGAGAGAACCATTAGGTAGGGATTGACTGAGGAACCTCACACACAGGAGAGTAACCTTTTGTTTTTCGTCTGTTAGTTGTGCTAGTCTCCCAATATAATTTTTTTTTCAATTGCCAGCGTTTGATGTTTTTTTTCTTCTTTCACAGCGCTGACTGGGAGTCTCTTTTTTTTCTCCCCTCGAAGTTTGCTTTTTTTTTTATAAGTTTTATGATTTAATTTTCTTTGTCAATTATGTACTGCATTCTTAATGTCTTTGATATAATGTTCACGGATCCTTTCATGTATCAACAAACTTCTATTGTGTAATCTATTTCACAATCAATAAATATATTTAAAAAAAGTGGTAGAGCGTTGGCGTAGCCTTCGGGAGGTCGTGGGTTCGATCCCAGCGACCGACTATCCCAACTGAGGTTTTCCAGGGTTTTTGCTCAGTCACACCAGGCAAATGCTGGGATAGAATATTCAACATAGGCCCTGACCGACAACTTCCCGAATCCTTTCTCCTCCCCTATCCCCGCCTGAGCCTTAGATGCCTAAAGGCCATAAATAAAAATTTTCAAAATTCAATTAAGCCTTTCTTCCACAGAACTTCTCAATTATTGTCTGCCCCATCCGTATGTTTGTTTGTTAGCTGGAACCGTAGAGAGGAAAGAGTTTATTCTATGAGTGTTTCGACCTCAGAAGTCACTGCAAGGTAAGATTGGGTTCGGAAATCAACACTGTGTATTGTTAAAAGCACTGTTCTAAAGTAGTTTGTAAAAAGACGTTACGTATTATTCCATTGGGAGTAATATATTCGAAACTAGGTGTATCCGTGGGAAATAGATACATATTACACTCGGGAAGTGTTTCTCTTTGCAGATGGGAAAGTAGAAAAGCTTTGGACGAAAGAAGACATAAAGTAAACTCTTGAAGCAGTTGCATGACTTTGAAGACGGTTGCGGAGAAGATTTCTTATTCTTTACACTACCCAGAATAAGCTTACAGAAGCGATGGGTCATAAACAGAGAAAACAAGAAAAATCTGGGGCTATGCAGGTTTTTGCAGCTGAGCAAAATCCATAACTGAAGGTCCATATTATTAGGCTAGATCTGTTGGAGTGTGGTCTTAGAAGGAAAGCTATCACGATAGAGGTCTTCGTCGACGATAATGTAATCGCTAAGAGCAGCCACCGGATGAACCTTGCCTACTCAAATAAAGACATTTGCAAATAAATTCATTTTCAATCATAGGGACTAGATTCAATGTCAATGTAAAGTGCATCAATGGTATCACCAGGACTGTATGGAATCGAATGAAAAAGCATTTCGCTTGTGGGAAATGTTAAACCTGACAACGCACATGAGAGTCTTTATTTTTCTGTTCACATTGTATTGTTTATAAATTATTTTTTCTTAGTTTTCTTTCCTATGTTTAATAATAAATATATATTTCTAGTGAGAGACAACTATGGGTGATGTTGTATATTTCTGTTTATTCGTAGCTATCAGAGTCAAAACCTTACTCTAGTTCTATTAGAATGTGTAGGATGATATTTAAAATTACTAGCTTCATTGGCTTTCTTTTACTTGAAGGTTAAATATCATAAATAAAAGCTAACAAGAAAACTGTCCCGCCTGCCCCCTCTGGATTGCTATTTTTTTAATTCATTTTTATTTTATATAGCTATTACCTTTGTGGACTTATGCACCTACATTTTATATGTACTCTGTATAAATGGGACGTTTATGATATCTGCCTTTAGATGCTTTTTACCCTAAAGATTGTCAATGGGTATCATAAATTCCCAAATACAGAGATGACAATTTCTTTGAAAGATTGGGTATTGAAAGGATATTATTTTACATAAGCTGTCCAACCATTTTCCATCACAAATAATCAAAGCCCTCCTTCAATAAAAGAAAAAATTTAGGCGTCAACGTTTAGAACAAGTATTGAATCTAATACATTCAAGTAAGCTAATGTTGCGTATTTGAAATTGTATTTTCGAGACCACTCATTTTGCTCGTTGATATATATATTTTTTTTGAGAGATAAAAGGCGGGACGCGGATGAGTATTTGTCCCTGATCTATCGAAAAGTAAACTGTTGTGCAATGGTACCTTGGGGAGTAATTTATCTGCTTTTGAAAAGCAAGCTGTCATAAACAGCATTCGTAGTCTTGCTTCAATAGCGAAGGAGTTACCGTGAACCTCAAAGAAACAATAGTTTGAGAAGCAAACTATTATTTAAATTGAACGAAACACTTACCTGGGGGCAAATTATTGAAAATTTATTCTTCTGTTTTCAATATATTATCAAAGTTGAATGGTGCAGAAAAAAATGTAACAGAAAATTTGAACTTTATTTAATTGTGTTATTTGTTTGAATGTAGCTTACTTAATTACATCCTGCAAGTCTTCTTTTGTATTCATCAGAAAATTATTTTATTAAAATTTAAAAAAAATACTAATACAAGTATACGAGGTGTTACCGAAATGATGGTCGAAATTAGACTGAATTTTTCAGCCCAAAACAATAAAATGTTTATTTGAAGAGATGTAAAATCATGTGAAGTTTCGGAGCTTGAGATAGCCAAGTGTTGCCAGATGTAGTGATAAATGACGTAATATCTTGGCAAATAATTCCCTAATACTATCATCGTGTCAGCATACCACAATCGAAGTTTGTAGTGAAGTGTTTCTGAGTTAATTTTGTGTTTGATGAATTAAGTTTCGAGGCGCCTATTCTTGTCACTTGTGCAGTGTCCGTACCTTGAGAATTAAATTTTTACGTGGAAAAATCTTCTCTATGCTGCGCTCTTTAAATCGTAAATTTTATTTACAATACTTGGATACAACTTCAATTGTGATTGGCTAAGCTGATATGCCTTACACCATTATTTCTCGAGATAACAGGCCATTTGCATCTTTATCTTTCAATTTCAGTATGATGGCCACTTTTGTTGCAAGCGTGTATTGCTTGCTATTTGGGTAGGTAGCCAATTGAAACGCGTGTATCATTGCATGTTCGTAAAACACGTGTTTCAATTGGTTACTCACCCAAATCTCAACCAACTCATTCTTTCAAGAAATGCAGCCTTGAATTTATTTTTTTTTAACTGAAATAATTTTCGTTTTTCTGTCTAATTCACCCTATAATTTTTGACCATATTTTTGAAGACTATGTATACTAGTGGCATATGACGAGAATATTATTATATGTGTTAATTAAGCTAAATATTTGTCTACTCTAAAATATTTTAGTAAATGTATTGATGTAGTAAAAGCGATAAATGATTATAATAAATTCCCTTTATTTAAGAATATCCTTGTTGTGCAAGATTATAACATTTTATGAGTAGGTAGACAAAAGTATTTTAGTTGTAAGGAACAAATAAAAAATCGAAAGGAATAACGAAACAAGTGACCCATCCCGAAATTCGCTTAGTAAAATTAGGCTCTCAAATTGATGTAATAAAAATAACCACTGCCTGTGGACTCAAACCCTCTGCCTGCAATCATCAGTAGAAGTAAGCAAGTGAAACTAGTAAACAGGTAGGTCGGTATCTTGACGTTTGACTTGTGCTTAAAGGGTTGAGAATGTATCTTGATCGGATTACCGAAATAAAATATGTATAAATGTATACCCATTCCTAGGTATTTTCGTAATTTAAAACGTGTATAAATTTTATTTATTTATTTATTTATTTTGGAACATATTAGCAATCAATTTTGATAGAAATGCATTGCTTCTTTTTAATTCGACAAACATCCATGCCCCATCCACAATTCGATTAGGAAACCTCTTGGACGCTAGCCGGACACGTTGGACCTCACGACCCCAACTCGAGCTGGCAAATACGCCATTGAGTCAACTTGTTAAATTTTAGATTATAAAAATATTGTACAAGGTGCATATCAAAGAAAAGGTCCGATTGGTTATAAAGTGGGACTGGCAACACTGACGAGGTCTCACATGTGCAGTAGCATGCACTAGTATTCAATGCACTAAGCATATGTACAATCGTCACTAAAGAGATGTGCAAGTGTGTGTGACAGTGAGTGACAATTGCTGCCGAAAAAGAAAATTCCGCCAGATGCAAGGTTCCGTCAGTGATCCTCTTTTTCCACGCAAAAGTACAGGATGATGCAGAAATTCACCGTGAAGTTTGTGCAAATCTATGGACTGTCTAAATTGCGACTTGCCATTCAGAACCCGTGACGTGGAATATTAAGTTCTGGGATTCTCCATAACGCACGGCCACTCATAGCTATCGATACTGTCCAGGCAATTGAATAATTCCAATGGGAAGTTTTTGATCAACCCCTTTACAGACCCGACCTTGTACCCAGTTACTACCACCAGATCTATCTTTAACTTAAAAAGTGACTTGCTTCCCAACGATTTGCCCATAGTGAGTTGTTGTAAACATCAGTGCTGAAGCCGGCCGGGTGACCGTGCGGTCTGCGGCGCTAGGCCAACGACTCGACGGTCCCGGGTTCGAGTCCCGGAAGGAGCATGGGTGTGGATTTTAATAGCTAAGGGGCGAATCGTGACGGACCGAAATCCAAAGTTACTAGACTGGCCAGCATAAAGGAAAGCTTACCAAAGTTTTATATTAGTGCTGGACTGGTCTGGCTAAACTTCCAGGCAGCGGAGGGGCCACGGTGGCTCAATGATAGAGCGCTCACCTCTGGTGCTAGGGGTCATCGGATCGATCCCTGATCATGTCATGTGAGCTTTGTGGTGGACAAACACTGTGTATGTGGGTTTTCTCGGGGTTCTGCCGTTTCCTCCCACTTTCTTCATTCCACCAATTCATCCCATCATCAGCCATCTGCCCTGAGACAAAAGTTGCCTAAAAGCCTTAAAACTAAAATCAAATTCAAATGCAATCCCCAGGCGTCAACAGGTTCTATGAAAACTTGTGCAACGTACCAAATGGCCTTACAGGTTAATGGGGACTATGTGGGAAAATAAAAAAAAAGATATATGCAGAGGGTCAGAATTATGTTGCCAGAAGCCTGGAAAACATAAACCAATGTTACTCTCACGACTTATATGATGTTCTAATCATTCTTTCTATTTGTCAACTAGAGATTCCAATCTCCCATTCCCTGAGAATATTTTCCCATTCTTCTAAAGCACGTGTAGTGATCAAACTAGCGTCCACAAACAGATGATCAGAATTTCAAGTTTGGTTACAATAAGAAACATACTATCTCTTTCTGCGCATGTGCGAACATCACACGAAATGAAAATTGAGACCTCCCAATAAAGCAAACGAAATCTCTCGGTGCTTGTCCAGGGTTACTTCAAGCACTGAATGTATATGACACATTACTGAATATATCAAGCCATTTCCGGAATTATTTTAACTGTGTAGGACTTATGAAATTTAGAAAAGGTTTCTGGTTTGGCTGATCTTAAAGAAAAGATCTTGGTTTTCAGAAAATTCTTCTTTGCAGTAATTCACTTTGCCTTGATGCAGTAGTCATTATGACATAAATGTGCCGAGTATACCAACTAATCTTACGAATAATGAACTCAGAGAGAGCAAAATACATTTCAAGATTTCTATCAATATATATGCTATAATGTAGAATAACCGTGAATACATTGAATTCCAGTTGAGCAATACTTTCTTCTGAAAACAAAGCTACTATTGAAATATCTGTCATAGAGTATATATAGCAGGAGCATTTACGGTTCTCAGCATGGAGTACCAATACATATTTCATAACAAAACAATATAATTACAATTTTAAACCGCATGCATATATTTGAAATAGCCTATACTAATCTGAATATCTTGATTCAGGACACCATCTATGAAATTCTCTTATCATACTTAATAACTTTTATATTTCCAAATGAGCAGTCTCTCATTCTCAAACACGCTACAATAGAATTTTTGTTTCTAACAATATAAATAACATTGTATCCATTTAACAGATGAACATCTAAGAAAATTAAATTTCCCAGTTCTCATTGTTGCCACATCCAACCACTTTTGAAACCACTATAAACTGATGTCTATATTTCTCCATTATTTAACTTAAATATGTATTTTGTTGTTGATTTCATTATATTCCTCATTAAGTAGTCTGATGTAAAATATTTTATCTATATCCAGGAAGAATCTGAAATTAAATAATGCACTAATCAAGATGCACATATTCAGGGACGAGCATAAATGTATTTACCAAAAATGTAAATATTAGTTTTCGAAATAAGAGAAAACTTGAAATATTAATTAATTATGTTATGTAAAAGGAAAAAAATGTTTCAATTCTATACACAAATGTTTCTGTGTTATTAATAACAACAAATGCTTATGATTTTTAGCTAATTAATTAAGTATTTGGTAAACAATTTCAGAAGAAAACCTATTACAGTAATAAATGATAAACAAAACAATATTTACGTTATTCTAATTGTTATTTCAAATGTACATTTTGTCACAGAAATGAATATAACTGCAGATCTGGATTAAACATAACTGCGCATGATTAATTTTACATTTTGAAATAAAATGAAATCTATTTTCGACCACAACAATATGCATAGCTGTTAGGTTAGGAATTGCTACCGATTTTATATTCGCTAAGGTCTTTAACTTTCCTGTTTTGTTACTGTCGAAAGAAAGGAAAATTTACTGGAATTTACTACAGTTGCAAAAAGAAACATCTACAAATTCCAATGAGAAAAAACGCATGTTACAACACATAAACCACGCTCAGATTACCCACACAGCATACAGTCGTTATATAGCTGAGCTCAACGCCGAATCTGAAGCTATTTTTATAATGAAATATATTTTAGCAAGAACCAACCATGTTTGACATAAAAATGAACTTTTAAAGAAACAAATTAAAACACCATTAGAAAAATCGCTACAAAGTTACAAGTAATTGCAATTTTATTTAAATCATTTGCATATTTAAACACACGTCATTTATTAGCAATACTTTTTGAACTATAAACACTTTTCGACATATGAAATAAGGAGATAATATGACATCTTTTTCACTTTATTTCCCCACATTATTGTTTGCATGTTTTTATTAACTTGGTATATTTTACCGAGTCAAATTTTGTAATCAATCTTTCAGGCATTTCTCGTTGTTCAATAGACCGAGCCGCCGTAACTCAGTGTTAGAGTGTTGGCGTAGCATTCGGGAGGTCGTGGGTTTGATCCCAACGACCGACCATCCCGACTCGCGTTTTCCCTCAGTTACATCACAAAAATGCTGGGATGGTACCTTCAGCATAGGACCTGGCCGACACCTTCCTAAATTATTTCCCTTCCCTTATCCCGGCCTGAGCATTAGATGCCTAAAGACCATAAATAAAAATTCAAATTAATTCATTTTTCAATAGACTTGTTCTATACCGAGAGGCCATAATTAGGCTTACCGATTGGAAGGCTCTGAGAACAATTCCAAAGACCGCCTATCCTGAATGAGGTTTTCCACGGTTTATCATCAGTTACACAAGGGAAATGCCGGAACGGTACCTACAAAACTAGACCCTGTTGACAACCTTCCAACATTCCATACTATACCGTCCTGAACCTGAGATCCCAAAAGGTCATAAATAAATAAATTCAATTTATAAGTGTCTCTTCTGAACAGTTTTAAAATCTCGAGTAATCATACCATGGTCGGACGTAAATTGAAACTAAACACAAGACTTGAGAGGAAGAAGCTTATCCGAAATAAACCAACAGTTTTATATTTAGGAAATCTAACAAGAAACAGAGATAAATTTTACGTAGAAGCAATACATTCCGAGCCTTGGAGAAGTCAGAAGATAAAAAAGATATCAATAGCAGAAATAAATAGTAACTGAAATAATGAAAGAGAGTGCCAAGCACATAGGGGAAAAGAAAAAGAAAACAAAACCTCAAAGAAAACTATGCGTTTGATGAAGAAAAGTAGTGAAACAAAGAATAAAAAATAACATAAAGAGAATTCAATACATAGAACTGAATAGACTCTTAAGAAAGAAAATAAGAATGTACGAAGTTAAAACAAAAGATCTTGTTAAAAGTATAATGGAGAAAAGAAAAAGCTTGAAGAAACCAAAACAACAGCTTATGACAGTGAACACCAAATACTGGCGGTTAAGATACCTAATGAGACTACAAACAGAAATATTGAGTTGGTGCGAATGAAATGTCCGTCCCAGGTGCGTCATGTCCAAACGCCCAAAAAAATATATGAAAACTACATTACCTGATTAATCAACGTAGTCGCCGTCTGCAGTCCCATGGTGTTTCTGAGCAGCTCATCCGAGCATGATGTTGGTCGGTGCCTACGGGGCTCATTTTGAAATGTTATGTTGCTCAGGTGCGTTTCCCACCAGGCGTTAAAGTGGTCATTCATTTGCACCAACGCAATAGAAAGGTCGTACCACTCCGATGAAGAACTATTCAAAGAATAGAGATAAGAAAATGATGTAGAAGTTCCAGGCGTAATGAAAGAAAAGATGGATAAAGTACTTAGAGGGGAAGAGAAGGAAAAACCACCTGAAGATAGATTCACAGTGAAGATGTTTAAATAGTGATGTGAACAGTTAAAAGAGGAACCTGCCAAATTTTTTGAATGAGCCTCGAAAGGAAAGAAATGCCCTCAAGTTTGAATAATGTTATTATATTTAATTTTGTTGCACAAGAAAGTAAACAAAAAAACACGTACGTACCAATTAGTTAACTGTCAGTTCTATTCAAAACGTTCACCGAATTTATTTAGAATCGTATTGAATAAGATTTAGATTTTAACTAGTAAAGATAACAAGACGGATTTCGAGGTAGATTTGGCACAATACACATACAATTTTCGAATGAGGTTAAGGAAAGGACTATGAATTTGAACTTCCACTGGGTCTAGGATTCATAGATTTTGGAAAAGCTTTCAATGCAGTGTCCTAGGCCGGAGTACTTAAATTATTTGAACATATATTAAGTACAACGAAACATTTATTCGAATTCCAAATTTGTCATTAGGCTACAGCAAGAGAATGTAAAATACAAATTTGGAAAAGAGATAAACGAAGGAGATTTAATCTCTGCAAAACAATTTTCTGTAGTCCTAGAAGAATTGTTTCAAAATTTAAACTGGACTCAGGATATAAAGTATATGAGATATAAAATATGAGACCCATATACAAAATATATAGAAAAGTTAGATAAAAATCGGAAAGAATAAGAATATGATGACGTTACTGGTGTAAAGCTTAAAATAATTAGAAATAATTAAATGGAGGAGGAAGAAACCAAACACGACTCGTGGACTGTATTAAGGAAGAAAAATCTATGCTGAGACAAAACAGGAGATAAAAGTAGATATGACATACCAGGTGTATGCATAAGTTTTTGCCGGTTCTTTTGGTAAAGAAAACACGTAAGTTTCAAGGGAAATTAATTTTGTTTTATTCAAAATATTGGCCATCGGCTTCTACACATTTCGCCCATCTTTCAGGTAATTGATGCATACCATGCCAGAAAAACTGCTTGTCTTTTGCGCCAACCATTCGTCGAGCCATTTTGCAACGTCTTCGAAATTGCTTAAGTGCTGCTCTGCGAGCGCGTGCCTCATTGATGCGAAGAGGTGATAGTCAGATGGCGCCAGGTCTGGGGAGTACGGCGGGTGCGGAAGGATGTCCCATCCAAGCGATTTCAAGGTGTCTTTCACTGGTTTTGCTATGTGAGACGGCGCATTGTCGTGTAACACAATCACTTTGCCATATCTTCGAGCCCATTCCGGTCGTCTTTCGATCAAGGCGTGATTTAAATTAATCATTTGTTGGCGATAGCATTGTGCATTAACGGTTTCGCCGGGCTTCAAGAGTTCATAATACACA
>JAGDQP010073754.1:0-10351 GCA_022664845.1 Lepisma saccharinum | reverse complement strand
TTGGATTTTAATAAATGTCCATAAACAAATTCCACAGATACTGCAAGAACGTATCAGAAATTCAAGTTCCACTTCCAGCGGAATGTTAATAACTAACCAACATTCCGAAACCAATAATCAATACTTGGTTATTACTGATAATATAGAAAATAAATATATTGATCATTTACATTACGGCAATTAAATTTCTGCAAACCATGTTTGTTTTTGTATTTGAAAAACTTTTTTTTTTGTGATTTACATGAAAATTATCTAATCTAGTTTCTATACGATATTTTTCTTTCATTATCAAAATAAACTTGATTATTTGTAGGAAAAAACTGTTGTACATTTCGCATCAATAAAATTGCGATTGTGAGCGCCGTGCACTTAGACCATCTAATTAATACCTTCTGATCGTATAATCAGGTCATATAAAGAGACCCTTCATTCCTCAGTCTCTCCCACGTATTGAAAATCAGCAGACAACATAAGCACAATTTTTTCCAAAATATACATCCAAAATTAATATCGATTAATTGAAAGAATAAAAACGGGATGAAATAGTATACATTAGATGATACAAGAAGAAATTACTCACGAAAAATGAATACCGATGGATATCTCTTAGGGAGAGACAGAGAAATTAGAGAGAGAGAGAGAGAGAGAGCAGATAAAAATATCGAAAGGAAACGTAGTAAAAAATAAAAGAACTTAACATTATAAAGTACAGTTCCCAGAAATCCAAAGTAAGATAAAAAGGACTCTTGGATTTTATATTTTTAAGGTAATGTAGACTGGTGATTCAAAACTCATTCAGGCAACTTGAAAATGGCCACCAAATATGGTGGTCAGATTAAATATTCATGATTTCCAGTAGAACAAGAGAGTTCTGAGACATATGGGATAAGGAAAGATTAACACACATGAGTTGTATGTGCGTGGTTCCGACCAAATTCGGCGAGATTCTTTGAACGTACTGGCTCAGAATATATTGTAACAAGCCCAGTAGGAACCATAGAACCTTACATTCCAGACCACGAATGCAAATGGATCTACTAAATTTCTAATAGAAACAGCGAAGATTAGGAGTCCAAACTGTGTCAAAATGAAAAGCTACAAATTTCCAAAATCAAAATTAGCATCTTCCTATGGGCATAGAAAACCTTACATGTTTCACATTTCAACCGTGAATAAAGCACATTTAATAGTGTGTTGATAAATTATAGGATGGATACGAGCTTTGTGCCAAATATTTTCTTTTTCTTTTTAATATTTTCCCGAAAATAAACAAAACAGGGGACAAGTTTCAACCAATTCCTGAAAAATTATCTGTTCCGAACATGTCACTGAGGCTTTCTCATATTGCGAATATAACTTTGTAATAATTACAACACTGATAATGTAGTGTTTATAAAAATTCGCACAGATAGAATGAAAACAAACACACGCAAGGAGTAAGTGTACATGTGTGTGTGGTTGGGGAGAAGAAATGAGTCAGTAAAAGATAATAAAGAAGAGAAAGAGAGAGGAGATAAAGGGACGAAGACACGAAAAAAAATGTCAAGAAAGAGAGGGAGAGAGTAATACCAATAAAAAAACTGAAAACTACATTTGTTTTCATCATGCTAAAGAACACATACACTGTTTATTCTCTGATCCTCACTAGTGAGGTTATCCCATCCTGTCTTATAATACTCCACCTGAAGATGAATCTCAGTTTGCAGTTATCATTTTATGCGAATAAAGTCGCTACCTGGTTGGGTATCGAACCCAAGCTGTTAAATTGGAAGTTGCCACGATAACCACGCTCCACACTTTACGCTGGCCAAAAGCTGCTAAAGAAATAATATAGAGTTTCTCTCTAAGACTAATAACATGAAAAGTGAATACTTCAAGTCAATGACATGTTCTTAATTAATCTGATAACGCCTATAGACTTTATTTTGCCTTCTCCAACCATTATTCGTAAATCTTCTTCTTCTTTCTTGTGACAGAGCTGTTTGTCTATCAAATCTTACTCACCGTAGACGACTCGGTGGGTATCTTCCACATTTTTAGAAGTCTATATTTAGTAAGAGAAATCACTATTCGATTGTTCACGATCGATCTGTAAAAAAAGCATTAACTAGAACAGGGTTTGAACTAATGCTAGCTGGTCATAATAATAAGAAGTACCATCCCGCCAGCTTAAAAGTTAAAGAAAATATTACCAAGTTCTGCTTTTTAGCTGATCTTTGGAAACAACTTGATTTCTTTCTGTAAATTGTTTACATCAAAGTGCATGTGGTAATGTATTTATTCAACAACTTAGACAAATTAGTGCCACCTAATATGCGAAGTAACAAAAAACATAAAAAATATGAAAGAAACGAACATCTTATGCAGTGATTTCGCTGTGTAGGTTCAAAAGACACGTTTATAAGAATAACAATAATAATAATAATAATTACAATGAAACTTTCAATAACGGACAGTTTTAAATTTCCCGTAGAATAACATTGAATATTCCCATGCAGCAAAAGCATGTTGGCTGATATGGGCCAACACGAAATTTCCGATGACTATCCATATCGATGTTGGTATGGGCTCCAGGTAAAATGACAAAACTTTTGCTGGCCGTGGCCCATATGGGACAACGATATGGGCCCCACTTCGGGCATATCTTAACCTTAAAATTGTCAGAAAGATTCCTGAAGAGGACAAATATTCCAGCTGCGTGGACATTTCAAGCAACATGACGTCCTGAGCCAAAGATGCCTAAAAGATATAAATTAAAGAAATTGAATTTTAATCCAGTAACACATCGCATCAAATGGGATAAAATATGCTGTATGCTTGATGCGCACACCCACCTAAATCCCATGTGGAGCCCACATCGCATCTTTTTGTTCATGGGCAAACCTAACTAATTCCCATGTGAAGCCCACATAGTGTTGTAGAAAACGTTTTTTCTTTGAAGTTATTTTCAATAAAGTTATTTTCACACTGCAAGTATTGAATGTTTAAGCTGCAGATAATCAATGTAATCTGCAGGATTGGAATTAAAGTCCTCACATATTTGTCCCAAATTACTATTGCTTTGTTTTCCTGCAGTCTTACGAAGAAAATGATGGAATTATTTATGCATTCACTCCCGCATTCTTATGCTTCCTATATCTTCACCATGACAAACATAAGAAATTAACTAAAGACATATGGACTGGATTTATTTGGTATAGTTTGTAATAAAATAATAACAAACCTCCAGAGAAACGAAGATTTTTTTTTTAATTATAGGAAGAATTTAAGTTTCTAGAGATAATACAACTTCGAATACATCTTTACTGTAAACTTAAAACTATGAATTCTTATCGAAATATGTTCCCATTCCCTATACAATACATTAATTTTGAATTACGGTATTATTTAAGAAAGATAGTATCTATTTTTGATCATAATTAGAATCAGCAAAAATAAATTATTTGTAGCTCAAAATTCCGGGAAATAACCTGCTTCTATTCAACGGCAGAGATATTATTTTTGCATTCATTATATTGTGTTTCACTATAAAACTCGAAGACATTGCTTCCTCATGCTCTGGGTTCGAAACCTCGTTCCATATTGGGAAAGCTATAATATATACAGATAGTGTAACAAAAAAATATGTTACATGCATATTTCAAATGAGTTGTATAAATCCATAATGAATACTCTTGTAAAGAAGCAACTACATGTATGTTTCTTCTAATGAGTCTGTTGCAATAGGGACTCTGAGAAGTATTATTTCAAAGTATACCATACCGTAGCCGCAGAAGTATAGAAATAGATATTGACACGTAACAGTTTGAGGTCCATTTGAAACTGAATTTAAAATAAGGTGGCAACGCTGACAACTGGGTGCTGTGTACAGGGAATAACCTCAGTACGTTTTTCCTAATCCACATGTCAAATGTGATGTGAATCAATGTCGATACCTCCAACGGTGCCAGTGACTCGAAGGTCTCGGGTTCGAATCCCGGATGGGGATGGATGTGAATTTTAGCTAGTAACCGTGACGGGTCGAAGTCAAAGTTAAAAATTGCTTCTCGTATAAAATAAAGTTTACAAATTTTTCCCCCTCCTACTGTGACAAATATGAAATCTATATTTTTTTAAATCGTTTGGCAACACTAACAATCTATGCCGCCTGGAGTGTCAGTAAGACCTGTTTTAATGAACATAATGTCAAATTTTGTGTAAATCAATTCACACGTGCAGAGTTGTATTAATAAAGACATTTGTATAATTTGAATATTAAAATAGGCTGGCAACACTGAAACTGAGGTGCTTGAGGTCGGGGACACCGGAAACTTTCTTCTATTGTGTTGAATGATGTTTAAGCTAAGTTTGGGACAGATGCAGTAGGGAAGAAATTTAAAAGTTAAGAAGTTGAAAGCACTGAGAACTGGGCAACCCAGATTATATAAAAAAAAAATATTTGTAATCTTACAATATCTAAGGTTTAATTTATGGTGTATTTCTTCTTAATTACCAATATAAAAGTAATTCTTGCTTAAAGAGACGCTAGCAGTATTACAAATTGCTGCCTTGAAAAGAAATCGAAATATGGAAATAAAATGATGGATCTACTTTTTCTTGAAAAAAAAAAAAGACGAAAGGTTTTGAAAGAAACAATCTTATGCTTTTTATTTACAACACGAGTCTCACATGGCATCAATTGGGCTAAAGTGGACCAGTATTTATAGATACTAACAATATGAGTCCCACATGGGACCCAAGTGGACCCTATGTCGTTGTGTTTTTGGATTATGGAAGGAAACTCTCTCAATAACGGACTCTATTAAAAGCGGACACGGATAGCTTAATGATGTTTTCTTTTGAAGTAAAATCCTCTGTATAGCGGACGAGGCCAACATATGGTGGTCATCTGTAAAGGTTTCTGCTTAAAATACTTTTCAGATGTAACTCATCTTCTTATCACGAAGACTTTACTTGTAACCCCCTCCAATACAATTACTGAACATCATCACTAATAATATTGTTACAAACTGACGAAAGGAGTTCCTGCGCTTCTATGGATGGCCTATACAGTTTCTGGTAAAGTTTGTTCCGAATAGTAGTGTTCGGAATTACGAAGTCAATCCCGGGATTCGCAACAAATTGCATTCCGTAATATTTCGGAATCCTGAATTTCGCATTTGCTAACACCATCTTTAGTGTTTTCTTGAATGTGAACACTATTTTCCAATTCGTAGAGAACAAAAATGAACGTTCCGAAGTGTCTGGAAAAAAGCTAAAATTCTGGCAGTTTCTGGAATCGAACTCGTGCACATCGGAATCAAAAGTGAAATAATCACGTGCTTTAAACCTCTCGGCCACGAGGATTACGCCATAACCAACTTTTGAATTCAGGCTATTTTTACAGCGCTGCAATTAGAGTAAGTCTGTCCACGATTATTTTTTCAGCATTCCACAGAAGTTGAATTTACAGAGTTAGTATTTATGGTACACGATTTCACTCACTAAGTTCATTCTGAAAATATATAGAACCATATTCCTGCCATCATACCAATCCGTGTGTTTTTCGAGTCAGTAACCACGAGGAAATGGGTAATAAAACTCAAATGGAAATAAGATGACTTTTATATTTTAAAAAAAACTTTCACACTATTAAACAGAGTGCCACAATTAATGCATAATATTTTAGATAAAACTCGTGCACAGACATTCAATATATACATCGCTTTGTGTTTAAGGAAAAGTTCTATGTGTATTTCTCAATACCGGACATTTTTTTTTTTAGAACAGGACGGTTAAAATATGAAAATAATATATAAACGGTTGCATTACACTTGCAGGATTAATAATAATAATTTAGCAAGTGTAATGCAACCTTTTATTTATGTGAACATACAACTGTACTATCTGAATACATATGTGAACAGCGGCGTAACGTTAATGTCTGCAAGGCCTGCAAAGGTGGGTTCGAGACTTTAGGGAGATCACATTCATTCTCATTGATATATCCTTTGCGTCGCTCTGAATGACTTTCTTAGTGAATATGTAATAATTAAATATTCCCTCCGCTTCATACAATCAATAGATTGTAATGCAATCGAGCACTCCAGTACCGTTCAATAGAGCTCACTGGACGCACCAAACGATCTTAGTAGTTTTAGTGTCGACAAGCGCTCATTTTCAAAATTAAAACTTTTAAACAGCTATCTAAGAAATTATATAACTCAATACAGACTGATGCCAGCGGCCAACCAGACTTGCTGAGGTTTTCCAGGATTTTTCTGTCACGCCAGCAAATGCCGGGGTGGTGCCTTCAACATAGGCCCTGGCCGACACCCTCCCAAATCCTTTCCACTATTCCGGGCTGTGTCTTAGCTGCCTAAAGGCCATAAATAAAACTCATAATTCATTCAAGGCAGACTGAGTGGATTCAGCCTTTTTATTACTTGCTCTGTAATCATCTCTGGTACAAATCTCGTAATGGATTTTTTAACACACTTCCCATCATCCGATTTATTTGAAATTTTGTAAACTTGCTTGCTTCCGATGATAATACAATATTCAATCATTAGATATACGATAGAATAATCCAGTTAACTATAATTAATTTATTAATTAAAAAATAATTAAGAATTATCGTTAAATGCACACAGCACCGCGTCTATTGTGTGAAGTTTGGGTTGCCTTTCTCGCAGGGAGTTTAATATTCATCTATTATACATAAAAAATTAATTTGAAAAGGCTTTTTTAAATTAAGCCACATTCGGACATCCAGAAGTAATTTTCCCCTCATCCCCCTGTTAATTCGCACAATGAATTTCCGTACGTTCAGCGTATCTGACTTCTGTGAATTCGAATATACTTTGAAAACTTAGGGGAGTCATAGAATTTACGTTCAATTTATCACTTATCACAGGTTTTTTGAATACCTTCCAAGGATTATCCCTGTGCTGATGCTCTAGTATCCATTTTTTTTTCAAAATATGTCACGATGTGTTCACATTTATTATTAATATTTTTTTTCTTGCATTCTTAGTGACCATGGGTTAGCGGAGATTAGATAAGATCTGATTCACACAAGCAGATATAATGTATTTTGAATGTAAGAAAGGAAAGTATAAATATACATAACAGAACCTGACCGTACCTAAGCTATCATAATCCATGGTCTCTAATCTAGCATAATCTACGAAAAATGCAAGAAAGCTATTATTAATTATTAATAATAAATATAAGCAGATAGAAATATATTTTGAAACAAAAGAATACTCGCACCCGCCGAGATCCGGGTCCTTTCACTCAACAAGACGACGAATTAACCAAGTACCCACGGTCTCAGCTTGCAAATGGAGATTTCGAAGTTGTATTTACACTACACATATATTACGTAAAAATTCTACGAAATGTCATTCGCGCGTGCAGTGCTGTAGTCCCAGAATTTTCACAGAATATACGCTGTTTATGAATCTTTAAACAGAGATCATGTTTAAATTAAATATAGGGAAGGAATAAGTTAATTTCTACAAAAACAAGAGAGAACGGAAAATACTTCGATTATATGCTAGTGAGACTACTACAACGGAATTATTTGCATAATTTGTTGCATGGAGAGAATGAGAAACAAGATTATTGTGACTTTTGCAGAATTATAAAGCAACTATATCAGTTCAAATCCAATTATAAATCTTTTTGCTGAATTGTCGACTCTGAAGCCAAGGAATACAAATGACATTAACGAATAAAAGTGTTCATGGCAATCTTTATGATAGAACCCGAAATATGTTAAGGTCCAAGGTTTCTTTCATAAAGTATGACAGCTTTGTGTCACATATATTTCGGGTTATATATAAAAGATTGCCTCTTACTTCTTTCTGTTCGTCATCTCTCACTTGTATCCCTTGGCTTCTGGAGTCAACACATAAGTCTTACTTGTTTCACCCTTTATAAATCTATTCAGTATAATATGCTGAGACTTACTCCATATATCGAAAAGTCAAATTTCTACCTGGATTTTGAAAACATAAATCAAATCTCATTTTACTCAAGACCTGCACACAAAATATCTGATCAAATTGTCTGTATACATTGTGCACATTTCTACAAAAGTATTACTGTAGTGAAAAGATAGCAATAATATTCTGATCCACATCCTGTAGTTATATCCTTTTCCTCTTCTCAACACTTTTATCCCGATCAAGTGAAACCAAAAGTATTTGTCCGTACTCTGTAGTAATCTCACCGGAACATGCAAATTAATTAAATAGATAAACGAAACGAAAGTAAATGGTATACGCATCTTAGCAGAAGATATACGGTAATGTCTAAGATTAATCAGAGGGTATACGGTGTAAATCGCTGACAGTAGCGAGTTCAATGGCTGATTTAACAACACATTTGTTATGGGCTGTGTAGCTAAGTGGTCAGCTTGTAAGGCTCTCATTCTCAAGGTTCTTGGTTCGATTTCCTGCCTGATTTCAAATTATTTTCTTGAAGAAATTAAGTACTGTAAATGATGTTCGCGGTGGCCAGTAAAAGTGATTTGTACCATAAAGGGAGAAAAACGGAAGACAGAGAGAGGGGCAGGGAGAAAGACGCAGACTGTGTATCCAAAAGCGTTAAAATTTTATTTATTTTCGTGTCCTCCACGATTTTTCTTTCCTCTTTGTTTCTTTTCTTCTCTCTTTTTCGCTCTTTTCCCGCCTTCTTCCATGCCTTCTCGCTATCTCACTTTCGCTTTCGCTCTCCCCCTCCCCCTCTCTCTGTCTCTGTGTTTGAACAAGACACGTTTTGTTCTAATGCAAAATGACGATTCCTGCATGATGTCCGTATTATTATTTTCCTTTACTTTGACTTAATTCCTATCTCTTAGAACTTAATGTGAATGTAATTTCTGCCTAGCTATCTCGTGGTTCTCTAAATGATGCGGAAGGACTCAAGCTTTCTTCCTCGAAATGGAGGAATATGCTGTCATGTCATGTTTTGGCGCATATCTGTACTGTCATATTGATTGCCTAACTATTAGGCGTACAGTGAAACAATTCCTCTGGAGGAAAGAATTATTATTTCTTATAACTCCAACCTCCATTTACTTTTGTAAGCGTTGTACAATGAGCGAATTTAATTCCTGAAATTCAAAATCGACAACGTAGACCACCAAACTTACACCAAGGTTATCATCGCTTATCCACTTCTGGACATGAACGAACTGTTCTTTCTCCTCCCACCTTTTCCTTCCGTTGACCCAAGCATCACACTAGAATGTCTCGCCAGCCGATTACATTCTCTGCTGATTTTATCAGCGAAGATCTGTGACGTCACATTCTCGGCAAGAATGTCTGCCTCAAGTAGCCAGAACAACATTCGAGTGTAGTTTCCACTAATGTTGTTTCGTAATCTAGAACTAATAAATGTTTTACGTTTAGGTTTGCTAAAGGATTCATGAATTCATTTTGTGATAAAAAGTGTGTAGTTGCTCACTGTAGGTGTTTTCTACAGCGATCAATAAAACAGAAAGAAATAGCTTTATGGTAACTTTCTGTGAATTAGCTGGTCACAGTAATGTTTTAAACGAAAGGATAAAAAGAGAAACAATGTTCCTTACTTAATGTAATCTGACATTAATCTAAAGTGAGAATATATAGGCAAAGACTATTTTATTCTCTTATAAGAGAATTAAAAAATAAATCCAAGATCTTATTCTTTTATTCACATATAGCCAAAGTTGACTAAAGATTTAAAAATAGTTTCACATTTACAGTTTCGAATTTAAAATGTAAAATTCACACACACTGAATTGTATATGTTGTTCCCGAAACAATGGTGCAAACTTCCGTAGGTGATCATATCAAAGCAACAGAAATGTTCCTTTGAAGAAATTCAAGGTTTTGCATTGTTTCGGAGCTACAGGTGCTCCAAGTTAAGGTGGCATCGTCACAAATGACGCAATAACTCGACACATAATAACATAAGCGGTGTCGACTTAATAAATCTTACTCGAAGTAGTACCTCCTACATCTATTAAAACAATGCTTATCTGTTAGAGTGACACATAGACAGATTTCGCAACATAAGATTGTTGTTGTCAAATAATTACATTGATTAGCAGAGACACTATAGAAAGGCACAAAGTTCGGGAGGTAGTTATTTACATCAAAACAAGAAAAAGTTCCTTTGAAGAAATTTTGAGGCATATATAGTTTCAGAACTACACGAGTTCAAAATTAGAGCGGCATTGTCTCCAAAGCCCAGTAATTATTCTCGGCTTAATATAGAGAGAATTAAGCCAAGGTGGAGAGAGACCAAAACAATTATTAGACGCTATTAGTGAGAACATTCTTACAAGCGGCTGAAACAAACTAATGACCTTCAGTTG
>JAGDQP010073750.1:0-10351 GCA_022664845.1 Lepisma saccharinum | reverse complement strand
TGTTCTTTGCTGTCTTCTTCTTCTCTTTCTTCTTTCTTGATTTCTTCTGTATTTTCCAGTCTTGAGAAACAATCCGCGGGCATCTCTGAACCTTTCTTGTGTTTAACATTGAATCTGAAGTCAGATAAGAAGATACGGTATCTTAAAATTTTTTCGATTTTATCATTTTGAGTTTGTAAGGTGGAAAGGCTTTGATTGTCAGTAAATAAAGTAAAGGGTTGGTTCAAAAGATAGAAGGAAAATCTTCGGATAGCATATATTATTGCACATAATTCCTTTTCCCATGTCGAATATCTCTTGTCTGTGTCCGTTAACCTTCTTGAACAATATGACACTATCTTTTCTTCATCCTTTTCGGGGTAGTAACACGTAAGCAGTGCTCCGACCTGATAGGTCGAGGCGTCTGTGTAGAGACGAATTTGAGCTTCTGGATCAAAATGAGAAATTGATGGTGCATTTATGATATCGGTTTTTAGTTGTTCAAAGAGTGGATCCAATGATTGATCCCATTTGAACTTGGCATTTTTTGTTACTAACCGTTGAAATGGTTCGACTCTGTCTGTGAATGTTAATGTGTGAACGCATAGAAGAACATAACCCGAGAAAACCTCGGAGCTGCCTTTTTGTGCGTGGTTTTTGATAATTCTGTATTTTCTTTGCGATTTTTGGTGAAATAGAGATACTATTTGCATTCACTTTAAAACCAAGTACTTGTAGAGAGTTGTAAAATGATGTAACTTCTTTGGCGATGCTCTAAAGTCATGTGTACGCAGGCGAATTAACAAAGAACGTATGTCTTCTAGCTGTTGTTGTTGTGAATGAGATCCTATTACAATATCATCTGCGAAACTGGTTATTCTGTTTGGTAATCCTTCTAGCAACTTCCTCGTCACTACTGTTAAAGCCGATGATGACGTACTATGGCCCATCACTGCCCTTTGGAATTTGTAGCTTTTTCTTGTATGGTTTACTTCAAAAGTAGTATATTTTTGGCTCTTTTTGTCCATAATATTTGATAGTAACTTTGGCTAATGTCCACGGTTGAAGTGTAATTCTTTCCTTTTAGACTAGACAATACTTCAGCTGCTGATGGAAATGGTATTGCAAGGTATCTCGTATATTTGTTCCAATTGATTAAATTTAGAACTAAACGAAAATCTTGTGAATTTGGTTTACGCACTACTAGAAGAGGAGATGAGAATTCACTCCACGATGTCTGCCGTATAATTCCCGCTTTTTCTAATTGACTAAGTTGAATGTCAATTTGCTTCCGTATATGAAAAGTCGTTGCTTTGTCCACGCGTATCTTGTGTATATAACCTTTGAAAAATGAGACGTCAAATAAATTATATGAAAACACGTCACAGAATTCATATAATAATCTAGCAATTTGATTTCTAGTTTGTACAGAGAATTCTGGATTTATATCAAGTAGTGAAAAATCGAAAAGTTTTTCAGTGTATGCTAATCTTTCATCTATTTCTTGTTTTGTGCAATATTTATTTATGTTTTCTCCATCTTCTTTCTGTTTCTCAATATGAAGAGAAATTTCTTCTACTGATTCTTCAATATAAGCAATTGGAGAGTTTTTCTGTAACGTAATTTTATTTGCTGTCGGGTTTACCACCAAAATAGTTGGATTATCAACAGGTATTTTCATTGTTAACGCTTGTATGTTGTGTTTGTTTTTCTAATCTTGCAATAGTAATATCCTGCTTGTTTTTGTTTTCCTTTTCAAACTATTGTCCTCTTCCTTGGTTGCTGTTACCGCCCTTAAATTCATTTTATTATTTACTATCGTCTTCCTTGGCCATGTGTCTAGAGGAGCTGTACTTGGTACAAGTGCAAATAAAGAGAACAAGATGAAAAGTATTTATTGAGTTAACTTTAACTACGTTTAATTCCAAGATATGTTACCAAAATGGCAAACATTTTATATAATGGCACAGTAGCATTTACTAAACATAATTCTTCTACCATCTACTGGAAATATCATTAAACAACAACAAAATATAGTATATGTTTAGAGAGAAACAAACATTTATATAAGGAATTCATGGGTTGTAATAAAAACTATATTTCTTATCCCTATATTTCGTTGCGAGATAATTTTTATTAGGTTATATTCGGAAGGGACATAATCTTAAGTGTAACCAAGTTTCAGATCATCACTTTGGCTTGCAACAGTTAATTTATTACTGCATTCAAATGTTTAAATATTTTTCCGACGATGATAATAATTGTGTATTGAGGAATATACAAGTGACTCTCAAGTTCACTTCAGAGTCCGAGTCTCAATAGGGAAATAATGCTAATCTGAGAAGCACCTTCGCTATCTTAAAACTTCATATGCCGAAGTGCCACTCAGGGTACTCCTTACAGGAATTTGAGATGCAAGAAAGGTTTTTGTACAAAATATAGTGTTTGCTGGCGAATGTATATTTAATTTTTTCCGAATGTAAGTACCTAGGATTTTCTAAATCTGGTGAATTTTCTTACAGTCACACATCCTTGTCGGACACCTCCTGAAAGTATACTAATGCCTCTTCGGTGACACAATCACTCAATTGATCTGGGTTGCACAATGGCAGAGTATAAACTAACTGAAATTTTCATACAACTAAATGATTTCATTAAGTTAATAAATATACACATAATACAAAGCAGTATACACACAGGCTGGATACAAATTCGTGACTACTTTAATCTATATTTCTGCATTCGTTCAGTCTGCTAGATGCAACCCAGACCGTTTAGTTCATTGGAGCTCCTTTAATCGGAAAACTTTTCAGATGTTTTCTTCATCGATGAAAAATTATTTTGAACAGCTAAGATCTCCAATACTGGAATGGGTTTATTTGTTTTAAATGTGTCTCTGCCGGGGGTATTCCTAAGCTCTCCGGTATTGTGTTGTTAATGACCATTATCATATCTATCAATTACTTATCCACGATGTGTTTGCTTAAAACAGCCTCCGGAGACTGTTCATTTCAGGATGTGAGCTCGCCACCGCATTAGACTAAAGGTAATAATATATCGTTTGGCAGTCTTTGCTGCTCCAATAACACATCAGCTCAGCGTAAAGCCGTTATCACATATACCATCTTGAAGTATCTTAACTTGCGTCCTATATTGATCAAAACGCTTTCTTAAGACTTTAGTTATATTGACTTTTGATACATTTGACTAAAATCTTATGACATTTTTCTTATATTTTCCAAAATGAGAATTTCCGTTCGTGATGTCCAGTACCGCTCCCACTATAAAAACCAAAACAATTCTCTTTTATTTCCTCAAAAGGAAAATATCGATTAGTTAAAGGATGGGAATCCGCGTTACAATACATGACCGTGTAATAGCGTGTCTCGGAACACATAGCTTCCCGTAAGAGATTTCATATCACGGATGGTTTTTGAAGATCCAAAGTGGGTATAACTTTTATGATGGTTGTGCATTACCAGATTGATGGATGCACGTCGCACCATGTTTTATCAGTAGATTAATTGCTAATTTTAATACAGTTTGACGTTTTTACTGTTTGGTCATATCCCTCTGCCTACTCGTCAGTATACTTTTCAAACTGTTATGATCAATCTAATACATGTGTCAAGGTTTAGTCCTTCAGTTATTCAAAACTTCAATAATCAATTTCTGTCTTCCCGCTTGTACTATGGTTTGCTAAAATTACCTGCGAGAAATCGTCTGTAACGAGTTTGCCAAATCCTTGGATGAAACTTTCCAAACATTATTTTCTGCTTCCATATGTATATATAATTTCTTTATCGGTGCTTTTTATATGCATGGGGATATAATTCGACATCCTAATCATAATGTATGCAAAATTTTCTGGCCATTAGAGTTGTTTGTTAGTAATTCTTTGCCATTATATGGATTCTACAAAAATTACATTCTTTCAGTTTGGGTTTTTGGTAACAATGAGTATAAATATCTGTAACTATCAATGTCATTTGGCTGGTTGTTATCGTAATTCGCGGCATTGAGTATAAACCAGCCCCAGATATGCATATGTATAATAACAGAAACAATGATATTCATAAGTTTTTCCGTCAATTTCTCTTCTAACACTGGAAAATGTCACATAATATTTCATACACAAACTTAGTTTTTATTTTGGTTTTAAATATGTTGAACTGTTCTAGATTTGGATGTGCGTTTGAAATAGTGCAACTTGTAAGTAATGTCTTGAACGTTCGGCCTTACAAAATATGTGAGTTCATATTTTTTATAGTAACTACGCTTAACAGCTAGTTTTTTTTCTACGATGGATCTGAATTGTAAGTAGGTGAGTGTGTATGCCTTATTATGGGGTAATGTAAATCTCATAAAATATTGGGCCGACACATTGTAGTTGTATGGGGACACCCTGGAAACAATACACTGTTTGACATTCTTGTTCTGGGATCCGGATATGGCGTTAGTCGTGGTATCAGAAGAGCATGGTGGCCAGAAAGGGGTTGGTCTAATCCCTTTCCTTACATCTGCCACCTACAAGATACATTCGGGAGGTGCATGACCGATGTTAGTTTCATTTTAAACAAAATGTAAAATTTTACTGGTCTTAATTAGTTTTTTAATGTTCTTTAAAACTTCTAGACCAATGAAACCACCTGAATAATTTATTTAATGTTTTATTGAAGTTAAACATAGATTTCATGTATGTTACGTAATAATGCACCATCATATTGCAATTAGCTAAGAACTAGGATGAATTAATATTGTAATAAAAATAATTTTTCGGTAATCAGATTAGTTATTTTTATATAAAAATACGGTTTCTTTCAGCGATTTTAAATAGAAAACATATCCATTAATGGAATAATAGAGTAGCCCTTGTATTTTTGAATATTAGTACTAGTCACACATCATATTTTTTTACAATTTATAATTTTCCTAGTATGACACGAACGTTTTTTATAAAGTTAAAAACATACTCGCGCCATCTGTCCGCGAGGAACAATGATTATAAAAGACATTGTAAAAGGAATACGGCGATGTGTTATTATGAACGAGCGATTGAACGGAGGCGGCAGACAACAAATTTGATTGCACGCTTACACAGCCGCGACAGCTCTGAAGAAGCCGTAGAACTTGCTGCAGCGCAGAATATAATGCACTCTCAGCACTAAGGTGAAATAAAATACGGTGGTGAACGGTCTTCATAGTGGCCAAATTTAATGGTTTATGGCCCTGGCGCGCCAATTTTGAATACTTTTCAAACCCTTGCCCTACTTCACGAGAACTTTTCATATATCAAAGATTCCATAATTATTGCTCTTATGGCAGGAAACGTTAGTAAATATGATTAACAAAAGAAACAATTTGAATTACAACACCACTACAACGAAGAACGTATACATTTTTTTGCCTAGAATTTTCTTGAATGATGTAGACCTCCAAATCCGTATTTCGTCTCATCAATCTTCATGGATTTATCCATAATCAATTCGGCGCTATAATATTCACCAACACGTTCATGATTGCCTTGCCTATTTTTCAATTACTATAGTTCTAGAATGCTCGTATTGCTCAGTGCCCAGTGTAACTGTATTCCATCCATAATACGAATATTTTATTTCATAGCCATTTTTGCGGACAACACCAGCCTCAAATTTTGCACTTGCCACATGCTTCTTCCTGTGCATTGTGATGATCATCGATATCAATACGACCCTCCATTATTAGATACTTAACACGCTGCCATTCTCAACATATGTCTTATTAGGCGTTCAGGCACTAATTATAGTCCCTTCTTCAGTATTCTCAAATATATGTACCATGTTATGTGGTTCAGTTTCGCATTCTCCATTCAGCGGGAACCATATTTTGAATACCTGGATGACTTTAATTCATTCAGGAAATATTTCAATTTCGTTACGTATATTTAGCTCCCTGATTGCATATTGCCTTAAATCCTATGCTCATTTTATACCTCACGAATAAGTCTTATTGCAGGAGTAAACTGTCATTCAGAGTATTCACCATAATGAGCCAAACATATATCCAAATCCCTAGCTTTTACTCCTTCCCATACATTAAACCTCTCATTCAAACGTTTTGAAGGCAAGTTTTATTGTAATAATGCACTCTCATGGTAACTAAAATTGCTCCCACAAGGTTATTAGTGTTTCTCTGTTGGTCCTTTCAACTGTCTGTCTTTTGTGCCCTTTCTGATAAATCGCTTCCTCTTGCTTGGAATTCTTGGTATACAGAAAGATTAAAGGTACGAAGATGCTAGTCGCATGCCCAATTTGTGATTTAGAGCATTATGGACTTCTAGAAATAAAATAACAAATATCGCCGTATACAATGGCTTAGCCATGTTGACCGCTGCAACTCAGATGTAGAAGCCTGGGATCTTCGCGTATTTTATAATCATCGCAATTGTATACCAAAATGCAGTTACCCTCGAAATAGCTGCATTTAAAATTGTCAAAATAGTAGAGTCCTTAATTATAGGAACCGGCTAATATGACAACATATTGCATTTTATAGTAAAGATAGCACTAAAAATTTGTTTGGCGAAAAATATAATTACTGAATAAAATAGATTGCCATATTTGTCTCAATTTTCCGTAACAGGTTATTATTTTCTGTACTATGCCGCGTTTTCATAAACTGTTTCGTGTCCGTTAATAAAACTGTTTTCCTTTAAGTAGCTCCTCTATTCACGTGATTTAATCTACTTCTCATAAATCATATATTCTTATAATTATAATCATAATTATATATATATTAGTGAAAAGCTTTCATAACAAATGTATAAGTTTTAGCTGTGGCAGTTCTGCTATTTATAGAACGCAGCTTTATCAATATCTAAGAACATTTAGATAATATGGTATCCAAAGGTGTATAATGCGAGTTGGTTTTCCGATAGGATAATTTCGCGAGAATTTGTGATATTTTGCATGCGAAATTGTAGCATATTTGTTTAAGTGTGACTGTCAACACGGATCTAATGAGAAAACGAGGTTTCGTTAAGATCTAGCCATGCATTGAATAAATTTTTAATTTGTTTTGTTAGCCGCCATCGGATTGGCAAAGCAAGCTGCAGATTCAACAGCTACAAAAATATACAGACAATAAATATAAAAGAAGCAAATGAGGATAGAATTATATTCTCCTTAACATCGTGTTGTATTTATTAGACTTACGGCGCTCAGAAGCTTTCTAAAATATAAGTGTCTAATCATGTGTTGAACATATTTCCAGAGCAAAATATATCTAAAAAGAGTTGTACGTCTTCATAAATCCTTGAGTCCCACAAAAGTAAGTGTGTAGTGAGTGATATAATTATCTACCGTACCCACCAACAGGTATACACATTTAAAAATTCAACTTACTTTCGCGTTTCATCAACATGATATAACACCGTATATCTACTTGATTGGTCCTCGGTAGGGGGTAGTACTACTCTCGTAATGAAAGCGCCAACGTGCAAACCGATTTATTTACAAAAAACGTCATTTGCTAGAGATAATTGTATTGAAACGTACGTGTGCGGGTCGCGGGCCACAGTTTGCAATTATTTGTGTAATAGCGGGACGTTCGTGCACCTATGTGTATTAACTGATTGACAGTCTTACAACGCCAAAGTGTCTCGGGTACGTACGAAGGTGAGAAAACAGTATCCAATACAATTTCCGCGACTACCACTATCTGCTCCTCCTCGTTTGAAGATGTACGTTGGAGCGCACGAAAGGTCGTGATAAAAATGCACAAGGTTCGTTCTCTTGGTATTCCAACACAATGATGGAGGATGAATGTTTGTTTGAGAGCTTTATTGCACCACAATGCTACTGTTCTTTTTTTTCTTGAGATACACCTTAATAACAAACGGTGCAGTCAAAATAACAAATTACAGTTCACAGCGTTACTAAATGCGTACAAATTTCACAACATATTACAATCTTTATAATGAATAACGCTTATGTAGCATGCAGGGACTTACAGCATGTCTAGCTAAATGTTTTTTTTAATACTTTATTTAATACAGTATCAGATATGTTCAGCCAAAATAGGGTTAGGTTAGGAAATAACATAAAATGCCCTATGCTAATTGGGAATACGCGTTCATGCACAAAAATTATAAAATAGCACAATATTCAACAACACATGTAGAAAATTGAATAAGTATTTTACAACTACTACTACTACGTTCACACAGGTGAATGAAATCTCTTAACAGTCAATAATATTTTAACGGAATATCGCAATTTTCATACAGAACAACTTTTTTTTTCTCTCTGAAGTGCTATTACTTTCGTCAAACCTTGCGATTAACTTCTTCGTAAATAAGTATGTTTACTCCAACGAGGTACTGATGCACATAATCTTTACTATGTTGTGTCTACACACAAGCCACTTTAGAATTATCGTTTGACACTAACGAAATCTAACTTAATCTTCGAACATGACATGGAATAATTAAACTTTTTTTTTTTCTGACACGTCCTAACTAGGGCGATTGCTTTTTATAGTTTTACTGCGTACTACAACACTTATTTTCTTGAAGGATCAATCGTTATATTTTAAAATCGGTAGTCGGATGCCATCGAGTACACCCTGATTTCTTAACTGCAACGATGATCGCAACTTATAATACAATGAAAGTCACAACTTACTGTTGGATCCAGCGCGAATCATACGTGGCCACAACTTTTTTTTTTAGCACAAATCTATCTTGTGCGTAAAGTACCCTACTCTACGCAGGCAGAATACATTATCAGATCCAACCTTACAATATTTTGTATCGTGCACGTTTTCTGTTTAATATATGTTACTATACAAATGACAGGTTACCTGACAGGTTTGGTTTAGAATCTTAACCACAGTAGCGCACCAACTGCACACTGATACCATGTTTCAGTATTTTCACTTTCGTAGTCGTGTTTGTTCCCGTGCAAATAGACAATGTCGTTTCCAAACACGTTGTATGAATGCATTCATTGGCCACCATGCACCTTAGCTAGCTTCTTTTGATAAGGAAATGATACCATAATGCGCGCAAGTAGTATATATTATATTTGATTCCTCGCAAATAGGCTGAAATGTTGCCACCGTGATAATTTTTATGACGATCAAACCAGTTCACTGCACCGGTACTTTTAACACTGTACACGGGTACTATGCATAAATCAGCACTCTTGTGAAGCACACGCTTTATTCTCACGGATGCTGTATTCTGTTATCATGCCACAATAACAATAAAAATGAGCTACTTACAATAGCGTTCCTCCCGCCAAGTGCCAAAAACAATTACTCATCACTCCATGACCCGGCGTGACACGGGACTTTTATACCTTGAATTTTTCTCTTGAGTCAATCCGTGCACCATCACATTTATGCGTATTGTATCCTACATATACTATAGTGCAATAAAATGGATCACTTTGATGTTGCTCAGCCATCCAACACAATTTCTTAACAATTTTGGTTGGCCGAGCTCACGACTCCTTTGCCGGTAAAAAACTTCTAGTTCCATCTAATAACAACAAGTTGCCACTTCCGTTACGTCACCGAAAACTCGTGACGTCATGACATAGACTAACAGAAGGTAGCCTCATCCACCAACCGCGACACATTGATCAGTCATCACAGGGAGGGAGTGACTCACCGATTGGACGTAGTCGGCGTCTCTTCGTCACCACGGGGAGTGAGTCACTACAAAGAAATAATGTAAACGGCGTACCCGGTTACAATGATCCCAATTGGATTATATTCTATATCATTTGGTTGGAATAAAACAAAATCTCAACTTAAATTATTGCTTATTTATGAGTTGACAATTGATGACGCGGAATGTTAGTTATGTACATTTTAATTATTCTGGTTTTGTCCTTTTAATACAGCAATTTACTTTGAAGCAAGAAGTTTTATTACAATCTTCACACTTTACATTCCCATGTTCGTGGCACAATAGTAAGCTGCTGGTGGTGTACTAAACGATTCCAAGAATCCATCAGTATAAACAATTCCAAACTATCTCTTGGTGTCATAATATAGGTTCTCGAGCGGTCGACTGGTGACTTTTAAAAAGGAGAAATGATATTTTTTTCCATAGCACCAAAATTATCACAATATGTCTCCAGATTGAACATAATGAATTTTGTTTCATGAATTAATTATTGTAGACTTTCTGGATTGTCTTCAAATCTACCCCATTTAGTAATATTCCATTGTGAACCAGCAAAATATCTTCACTTCCTTCACTACTGCCTTCTAATTCACTTTGGTCTTCGATATGTAACATCAGAACTAGATGTGACCAAGTTATAAATGCGGACTACGTACGAAAACAACAAATAAAGCACACAAGTTTAGTTTAAGTTTT
>JAGDQP010073748.1:0-10351 GCA_022664845.1 Lepisma saccharinum | reverse complement strand
TTTGAAGTTTAATTCATTCTTTTCCTATTTCAAAAGAGGCCTTTTCTCCTAAAAACGCCAGTGAATACCTATGTGAAGCAGGAAATAGCCTTCAAAACAGTTGCTAATCGACTAAGTTCTACTTAAACATCCACGTCAGAAGACGTGTTATACAGGTTTCCATTGCATAAAACAATAAACACCCCGCGGTATTAAGCTAAAATCAGATTTCAAATATGGTCCAGATGCGTCTCGTATGCTATTCAAAGGAATAATCAGCCTGTATTATGATAGATTATCTTTAAAGTAGCGTCTATAATTCTGTTATATAGTTTTTGCATGTCCTCTGAGGCAATATATATCTAATATTTCAACTTAAAATAGATTTCTACACATACAGTACACTTCTTTGTACACTTTCGGTACGCTAACTAGCTCACAAATAGCAATATTGTAGTAATTTCGACTTTAAAAGTCTTAAGAAACATCTCAAAAGTAAAATATTAGGAAACTTTTGCTTACAAATGCATTAAAACGATATTTGACGCGTGCCCCAATAGATGGCGTGATTTGTTACGTAAAACAATTAAAGTCTGGGAGCAGACACATCGCTGTCTTCACCCTCTCCAATCGACGCGACCAAACTTGCGGTTCACATAGCCAGAAGATTCTCACGGTTCTCCATCCTCTGTTAGGTCAACGGGTTGAACTCGAGGCCCAAAGGTGAAGTTCTATGCGGAAGCAGATGACAGTTTTGTCAAATTAATAGCCTGCATATGTCATTTTTGCACCAGATGCTTGAATTTCGCTGGAGGCGGCTCGGAGAATCTTAAACACCACTACTATTTAATGATTAATTACCCCATCCATTTATTAGAGAGCGGATGAAGGCAACAGATGTCTTCTTTCGTCTTGAAATTTTCCAGAAGAAAAAGGAAAGAGTAAGGAAAAAAGTATTTTCTGCATCTCTGACTTGTTTTGCCTTCTTTCCAAACACTTCATTTAAATCCAGTATCGTTCAACACTGGCGTTGTGGTCTTGGAAGCAGCACTGAGAAAGACAACCGGGGGTCGAGTCTTGCTAAGTCACTTCCGTCCAATCATTTCGACATATCTAGCGTATGTCTTCTTGATTTGATATTGAATTCATCTTACGACATGATAATACAATATTAATTTCGAATGAGTGGTCGTTATAGGGTGTTCATAAAATAATTGACATTTATCTGAATTATAAAATAAAATTAAAATTGAAGTAATTGCTGGATTAAAACAATGAAAATATAAGGTGTTGAAGGTAATATGTACATCAAATGACTGAAAACTTGTTAACAGATTGATTATTGAGTATTTCAGGTATTGCTTTCGTCAGCTATTACGTAGAGTATACACTGTATGAACAAAAAAAGTGGTACCATATTGATCGTTGATTATTTATCATGTTATTATCGTCGACTACTGTATAAATCATAGTTATTACTATAATGTAAGGTAAAATACTAATTTCTGCAACATTTAATGCATCATAGGCGCTGAGCGTTTACAGAAAAGCCTTCTTTAAGAAAATTGGATTAACGCAGTCAATGAATATAACGCACGCAATGCAAGCGTGCATAAGAAAATTCTAAGGATTGTATGACTATGAAATAAAATTGCTTTGCTTTTGGCAAGGTTTAATTTATAAAATCCTTGAAAATTGTTGGATTTCTGTATTCAGACATGTAGTTATTGTAATCTAGGACAGAAATGGAGGAAGCTAAGCAGGTTGTTCAGGACCCACCTACTTTTCGGGCGATATCCCTGTACAATTGTAAAATTGGTTCGCCTTTAACAAGGGTAATTTATAAAATGAGTTGAAATGGTCAGATTATGGTATTCGGGGATGTAGTTACTGTAAGCTAGAAGGGAAACAAAAATCGTTCTTATTTCGGGATTTTACTGTATTTTTTCGGGCGATATCCCCCATTACACTACTGTACTCTTATAGGACCGAATGATCTTTAACGTTTAATCCCGGCGTTCCACCACGTTATGATCTTCGTGGTTCTTAATTCGCTTATGCGTAATGACGTGGTAGCACGTATGTTTAGGATAGATCTTAGGTAGAGTCCTTCCGACGTTAGGATCGATAATATAGTGGCTATATAATAAGAGGAAAGACACTTGTAGACTTTTATCCGACACCAATTTTATTACAATAGTTCCATTAAATGTGTGATATAAAATACTTTACAGTTACTAAAACAAGGATCCGAAACTTGGGCTTGCAATGAATTATCGGTGGTTCATCTCTTTAAGTAGTGACTTATCTTTTCGGAGTGACTAGGTCGTTTCGGAGTGGATAGAGATGCTGAGAGGATTCTATCTCCAGACCAAGTTAAATAGGATGGGTGTACCGACTCCAGACCAAGTCGGAGGTAAAGGTAGGACTCTGAATCCACACCAAGTCAGAGGGGAAGAGGTGACCACTAGTCGAAATGAGTTAGTTATACTCTGTAGGCTCGTGTTGGGTCTTTTATAATCCTTTCTGGTTGGCGTGATTACCGCGCTTCTACGCTTCACCGCTTGGAGTCGGCGTCGTCTGATTCTTAAACTGATTATGTAGCATTATCTCAATCCTCTCTGTTTAAGTGGATTGGTTATTATGATTTGTGTTAGCACACTGAACTAGTAATCCACTTTCCATTACAATATGATAACGATACCTTCAGAATACAGAAGGAACAATAAACCTGAAAGAAACGGAACGGTACCGATAACACTGAAGTAGATTAAAATTATGAATATGTTCTCAAAATAAGAAATGTTCAAGTATTTTCAGAGGAACAGATTATTCCAAAATACATGTTAATATCGACCCAGTTTTGTTAATACAAATAAGAAATATCTAACGAATATTTAACACGATCAACACACGAAATTCAAACTAAAGTCTTGTAGTCCTTGTTTGGTCGGCTTAAAATGCGTCTATTTGTCTGTGATCAACTGTAGAGCTGAACAGTAAGGGTAAAGCCAGCAGTACCTGTGCTGATCCAGGCCGCCGAACTGATTACTGTCGAAATAGAGTCACATTACTTGTTTGCTTACTTAATAGGTATGGCATTGGTCTTACTAATTAAATAAAACATTTTGATTTCGTATATTCGTGTAATGTTGCCAAACTCAGTTTTATTATTAATTTATATTTCGTTATACAAATTTCTACCTAAATTTATTAAACTTTACTGAAAATTACATTAAATTACGTCAAAATGATTTTGAGTGACTTCTGGCAATTATGTAACCCTTTAGAAAGTATAGATTGACTTGACACTTACTTGCAAACTAATGATCGTTTGCATCCTCTCAAACGAGACACGCGTATTCGAGTCTCAGTTGTCCTACACTTTTCCACTCTCCAAACTTGGTGCTTACGCTCTCAGTCTCAAAAACCGAATCCTGTTTTCTCCTCCTTTCAATCCACTCGTCACCTATCTTTACATCATTTCCAAATTCCGCGAACGTTGCTTTCTTACCTTCCTGGTTTGGTTCATTCTCCAGGCTCGTTCCATAAGCGTGAATCAATCCAGGAAGCTCAACTATTGTTTGCTTCGGTCATCAGCTTGAATGTACGTAAGAGAGAAACACACTTGCCAGGTCTTTGTCAACGAATTAGTGAATTTCTTTACATGGTTATGTATTGACTGTGTGATCCATATACCTTAATGATACAAATAATGCTTTTAATATTCCGACACCTGATATAATGAATAAATACATATACTCTTAAAATTGATATGATAGTCCCTTTTTAAAAGTAAATTCAGAAATCCGTATTTAAATACATGATGTGTATTGGTTGCATAAAACATAAACAAAGAAGGAGTGGTTTTATTTATTATATTACAAAGAGAGATACTAAAATTAAATTTAATAAAGTCTTTATCGTGTACTGAGCACATTGAAAGAGAGCATGATAAGTTTGATAGAGCCTACATCACTGCATATCCACTGCATACCGACTTGGGCCTTTACCTCCTCAAATATTCAACTTATGTTTGACTTTGGATTTGTCATGTATTCTAAATAGAGTCTACTGAACGGCAATATAAGAATAGATATATTTATTGATGGTAGAACAGTCATAATAACTAAAAAAACGAAAACTGAATTACAGTGCTATCAAGATGTTACTACTATACATTGGAAAAGAAATGACACCTTGTATTATTTTATAGACGAGCGGTTAAACTCAGTACTTCACATTTTTTCCTTTTCTGAACTACGGGTACCTGTCTTCGACCCCAATCACAGGCACAATTTTTTTCAGGCTTACAGGCTTATTATGAAACTGTTTTATATTCTCAATACTGAAGTTCATTTTCTCACATTTTTCAGTAATAACAAAACTAACGGGATGAGTGCATTCAATATGTTTTACAGAAGAAAAAGAAATAATAGACTTCAAGCATGTGCTTGCTATGATGAACGGGGAAAGTATTTGACGGGTAAGTTATACCGTCTGTCTGTTAGTTGATATAGATACTAGAAAGGTAAAAAGACACCAAGAAGAATTATCGATCACATTAAGAAGAATGTTTAAACCAATGATTCTTAACAGGTGTGCCTCGGCACACTATTGTGCCGCGAGATTTGCCGGGTTTGCCGCGAAACTTCTGAGACTTCGTGATTTCAAATAATTTCGCTCAATATTTATTTAGAGATAGGAACAAGAAAAAATATTCGTGAGCTGAACGTTTTTACAAGGAAATTATAGGTTTGTTTCCGCCTTATAACAAAATATTTCAGTTATTAATGAGACACTTGAGCTCGTTGTTTTTTGTGACTCCCACATTGTTTCCAACTCGTAAGTTAATGTGCCGCTGGATCGCACTACAAAGGATAGTGTGACGCGAACTAAAAGGTTCAGAAGCACTGATTTAAAAAATTCAAGGTGTTTAATGGAACTTGAAACTTTATTTTTCATAATTTTGCCAAATGGGTTCACATGGAGTTTCATCTCGCATCCCGCTGACCATTAATTTATTATTATTTTTATTATTTTATGTAAGATGGTATCTATATTAGAAGGAAGATAAATTGTATCTATTCTCTAGTACTTAAAAAGGGTAAATATGGGGAAGGTAGCAGGATCATTGTTTACATACTTTCTGACATTCGCTTGGTGTATCTGGGAAGAAAATGGAATACTTTATTCAGTTACTGCTAGCGTATCCACCGAGTGTTAATCTGAAGGTATTATGCACAACCCTACACCCCGGCGGATGTTTGGTATAGTAGTAATTACTACTACTACTTGATGATAACGATGGCTGCCCAGTGTTCCATTAATTTATATTATAGGTAACAAGAATATGCAAGTATTAAAATTTCAGTTTCAGGAGGCAGGTCGAGAATTGGGCTAGAATTCCTTCTTTTCATTTGTCACTATTGTTTTGCATGGGGTTTGTGTCACTTGCAAAATTCAGTAATCAATGAGATCAACATAATTTCTCTTTTGAAACCAGTTCTGAACTAAATTAGAGTCATGAATTCTAGAGTGGTCCTGTTGTTCCATGCTGGTAGATTAATCGGACACTTGGAACCATATTATTTTTCAAAATGAACATAGTGCTAGCGATCTAGATGACCTTCTATAGGGTACAAATTGCCCCCACTTTCTTCACTAATCCATCCCGAAAATGATAAATGAAACTGTGAGAAAATGATAAATAAATGCTACCACTTCGACTTGAAGTTGATATGTATTTCTCATTATAACGCTCTCCCCCAAGGCGGTAGCCAGACGGGACCATCATATGCTGTTGAAAATGTTTTTTTCATCGGAGAAAGCTGTTTGACCCCAATCACGGTCTACATTTTCTTCAGCAAAAGCTAACCTATCAAGGCGATGCGCATCAGGACTTTCTTTAGTTGCAGCTCGTCTGCATACCAGACCTTCGGCCTTCTATCTCAGTCGTACAGTTTCAGGACAGCTAAGAAAGACAGACCTGTGTTTCAATTGACAGATTTTCAATAAACAGGGCATACCATCTTCTCACATTAAAAGCAGTTTCACCTGCTAAACGCGGAGAGAAACCTGTCTTGGTAAACAAAGCTTTTACCTGCTCTCTTGTAAATTATCGTAGTGCTCCATTCTTCTTGCAAGTCGATACGGAATGAAAAGTTTGCACTTGAGTCAACAGGTTTTGTTTCTGGGATTATGTCATAACCGACAGTCATGAGATTTCACTGACACAAAGCAAAACACAATTGACACAGATACGGTTTATCGAGGAGGTTCTAAGTTCAAATCCCGTCTGGGACATGAATTTTTATGTTTTTCTGAAAGCATTGCACTCGTACGTAGATGAGCCGAGGTCAATAATTACTAAAATGATTGGCTACACAAAATTAATTTCTCAAAGTTTCAGCCGAAGTTTCCTTAACAGAGCTTGGAAAATGTTCCGCAAATCAGATTAGCACTCTACCATTTACTCAAATAAACATGCATTAAAATATTAATTTAAAGAATTTTGTTACAGTTACGGAAAAAGGTATTCCAGGAGTCTAGAATTTAGATTTATTTAACTTATATTTATATGCTAGATAGGTACATCTGCCACATGTCGTTCCTCAGACATGTCAAGGCTTAATCATAGCTACTGTCTGGTTCAAGAATATAAGATAAATAGAAATTTAATGTTAGACTCCCTGAATATATTTTTTCCGCGACTGTATCTTCTGAGAAAGTAACTAGGTTAAATCTATAACAGTTATGAAAAGTGTAGGAATAAAAGGGAGAGAGCAGGGGTTACCAAACTGGCGATCGAACCTATACATGTACAGTGCTCTATTCTGGTGGTACGCAACGGTACGCAGCACCAGGACGTTTTGATTCAGTCACTTAAATTATTTATAAAAAAATATATAAATTGCAATACAAATGTGTTTGACATAGTCCAATTTTAGAATGAATTTAAGTGACTGAGTCAAGAAGGTACCATTACGGTATAAATATGTTAAGAAGAGCAATAAGAAGGGTTTGGACGCTTTCCTGGACACTCTTCTATCTGAAGGTTTAATTTTCATTCCACGTTAGTACTTACAAATAAAACTAACAAACACTGTGTCACTATAGTTGTCGCTAAATAAATAATAATAATATCGTGGAAAAATCACGATTCTTTATTAAAAAAATCAATTTTGTTGGTGTTTTTTATTTAAATCGATTTTTTTTATTTAAATCAATTTTTTATTTAAATAATTTGCAACACTCAAAACGATCGATATTAGTGTCGAATCCATAGTTTTCGGGGTCACTGAGGTGCAGGGATTCAGCGAAGATTTACGCTTGAGGGGTGTAAAGTAAATTTAGGAGGATGTAAGTGAAGTTTCGTACGTCATCTATCGGTTTCTCACAGGAAAAAGTTTAAAGTTCGGGAGTGTTGTCAAGATTTTGGGGGTTAAACACCCCCTACAGGGGGTCACTGCTGAGGTGAACATTGAAGATGTGAAATTACTATTGATTTTGGTATTGGTGGTATTATACTGCCTTAAGGTTGTTGGTGTCAGGTGGCGGAAGGAGTGGAGGTATAGCGAACTCTAACCGAAGGTCTTTCTAAATGCTTACATGTTATCCTAACATATGTTTGATTATCATTTGATGAAAATTAATTGATAATGAATAAAATTCAGATTAGTGTAGTTAGGAATCGAATTATTTAGATATGAAATTGATTTTTGATTTTTCTTTGCCTTCCAGGAGAGGTGTTAACCTAGCATAGACTTAATATATTAGCATGTTTAACTTATATTTTGGGACTTTGATGTTTTTAATGTAAGGAAGTAATTATTTATTAAATTTTCCAGAGAATGACATGTCGGGGATTGAACACACATTTCTTATGGGCTGAGACAAATGGTGTACGGCGCTACCGTTGCCGCTGTCTCCTTCGCTGTTACAACTGCCAGCGTTGCTGTCGTCCTCGGTTTTACCGCAATCGTTCCCGTGGCCGAACCGCACTTGCCGCACACACGTTGTCGCTGTCATTCCGTAGCCAGACCGCTAACGCAGATGCAACGCACGCGTTAATACAGACACATGCGAACCTTTTGCTGCCGTTGTTCCCGTGGCCGGACCGTTGTAACTGCTGTCGATCCCGTGGTCGGACTTCAGTTGTTGTGCAATCCGTGGACCCAGGCATAGGCACTATACTGCTATTGCCCTTGCTAGCACAGTCGCCGCACACCTCATCCATGTAGCTTCTGAACGAGAAATTTTGTTTGAACAAAATTGAAAAAATAATAAAATTACCACGCGTCGTCGTCTCGGAGCGAAGTTCTTGCCACGACTGCTGTGGAACTAGTGTTTAAGGATCGTTACATTTATTCGTGCTCGTGGGTTATGATCTGCGCATGCACAGACATGATTGTTTGAATTTTCTTTCTTTCAAATGAGTCGACGCGGAGTTTTTCCTTTTTCGAACCCGCGTTGCTTACGTGGAGGGAACAAGTTGTTTTGCATCTGCTTGATGCTTAAAGTAGGATGCAGGTGTTCTCTTGAATGGACAAAGGGTTGACGCGGAACTTTTTGTCTTGCACCTTGTGCTCGGGGAGGGGGAAAAGGTTGTTTTTATGTCTGCCGCTTGATTGACAGCGGTGCAAGTTGATAGAAAGTGTTGCTACTTTAGCAAAGATTCGACGTGAAGTTTCTCCTTATTCTGTGGTGTTCGGGAGGAGGGAACAAGTTTCTTTTTACTTCTGCTGCTTGATTGAGTGCGGCTCCAGTTAAATGACAGGTTTGTTAATTTAACAAAGGGCGACGCGAAGTCTTTGCTTGTTTTGCACCTGTGGTGGTCGGAAGGAGAGAACATACTGTTTGATGTTCAGGAAAGTGTTAGAACAGGGTACAATTTTCTAAGAATTTTACTGTACCCAGGAATTTTCTTCCTTTGAAATGAAGAACGGAGTCAACGCGGAGTTTTTGTTGTTTTGTATCTACAGTGCTCGGGGAGGGGGAAAGAGGCTTGTTTATATGTCCGGTGCTTGATTGAAAGCGGCATTAGTTGAATTACATTTTTGTAACTTTATAACAGGATGGGATTCCTGCACCTGTGGCATGGTGCCTAGGATCAGTGACTTTTAAAAATATATATATATTAACCTCAATTTGTACACCGAACGTATGCAAACAGAAAATGAATATTTTATTTCGGTAGTTTTCCTCGTACGCGAATGCTCGCTTGTGAGTGACGTCAGCCGCCTGAGCGGAAGTAAGAGAATCGATAGTTAGCCAAAGTCGAACATTTTCCTCGATCGACTAGTTCGATCAATCAGATCATCAGTAGGAAATGAATCGCCATGTTACGGAAAGTAATTTGCATAATAAAGACAACGAAATAAGAGTGGCAAAAAGTGTCGTTGCACTGACGATTTATGCAAATAAAGAACCGATACGGTGCAAAATGTCGACGGACTTAATCGAATAACCGAAGCGCTCTGAGAGACAAGGAGTATACCAGAGAAGTGTATAGTGACGGTGGTTGGTCATAACGATGGTAAGGTACATGTGCCACGAGCCGAAACACGTTGTTCTCATTATAGCATCGTAGATTATTTGAATCCCTTTGCTGCATAGTTAGTGGGAGAGCTTGCAAAGTAAGTTACGCCCAAGGAAGAGCTGATTAAATAAGGGACTTAAACGAGCGGTGATGACAGGTAACCCAAGTTTATTTTTTTTTTTTTTGAAGTAGTCGTCGTGAAGTTTCACAGCAAGTAGTTGCGGTGTTGGAGTCTAGTTTGGAGATCGTTGCAAATCGTTGGCTAGCACTCTTAAATACTAGCCAATTCTTCAGCAGTTCATAATCAGTCAGTTGGTTGGTGCAAAGTAATACAAGGGAACATCAACATATCCTGATGTGGGTTAGGCAGCGAGCGGTAGTTGCATGGGAAAACGAATCTGCCGTGTAGCAACAGTCTCATCCTCACGGAAGCTATTTGATGTGCTTCACACCTTTTCCAACATATATGTAAAGTAGGATGCCTACAATTGGGAGTAGGACGAAGTATTTGTGTATCGAATAATTACCTATTCACCGGTGCCAGTGAAGCCTGGATCTGTTTGGTCGGCGAATCACGAAGTGGGGAACAGATAATCTGATCATCTTACAAGCTGTGATATAGTTGCGAGACGAAAACAGTGCAAGCTAACCTGGTGACCTAACCTATATGAAGGGGATCGCGTTCCGTATATTGCCATTCAGTAGAGTGGTCCAGGCTTAGAAACGGATGTTGTTATACTAAGCCATAGTGGTTTGAAAACGTGGAAGAACTGTTGTGCAAGTTTGAAGTGCATTATCCTTGATTAGTGTTGGCATTTATAACAGGCTGTA
>JAGDQP010073744.1:0-10351 GCA_022664845.1 Lepisma saccharinum | reverse complement strand
GTTTCGATTTTTAAATTCAAACTTGGATTGTTGTAATTCAAAAATATTTAGATTTAATGTTTTAAAACAGATTATGTGACGTCTGTGAAGCTGGCCGAGCCACACAGAAATTTCTAAAATAAACAACATACATGGATTGTAATTCGTTAGTAACCATTAGTAACGAAAATTAAATCGTTAGTAACTCAATAATAACGAAGATAGTTCAAAAACAATTAGGGTCGGGCCAACTTCACATGCCCAACCCACAAGTAGTTTCTAAAAATTATGGTACTGCATGGTTTGTAATTCATTAGTAACCGTTAGTAACGAAAATTAAATCGTTAGTAACTGAATAATAACGGAAAAATTAAAAAAGGACATTCAAAGGGTCAAATTTTGGACCCCTCCCAGACACACGTATAATCTAATAAAACACCCAAAATGTTAGAATCGTTTGTAATCCGTTAGTACTCGTTAGTAACAAAAACGAAACTATTAGCAACTGAACAATAACGAAGACACATCAAATGTAACGTGTGTCGGCCATGTGAAGTTATCCCGACCCACTACTTAATTTTAATGATTTCTAAAATTATTAAAGTACATCGTTTGTAAGTCTTTAGTAACCGTAAGTAAAGAATATTAAATCGTTAGTAACGGAAATATAACGGAAATATTACCAAAAAAAATTCAAAGGGGCGAATTTAGAACCCTTCCCAGACACGTGCATAATTTAATTAAAAACCGAAACTGTTACCATCGTTTGTAATCCGTTAATACCCGTTAGTAACAAAAACGAAATCTTTGCCAGGTGAACAATAACGAAGATATTCCAAAAGTAATGTGGGTCGAACATGTGAAGTTAGCCGGACTCACAACCAAATTCCAATGATTTGTAAAAAGTTTTAAAGTACATAGTTTGTTATTCGTTAGTAACCGTTAGTAACGAAAATTAAATCGTTTGTAACGAAAATATTACAAAATAAATTTCTTATAGCCAAATTTCGAATCTCCCAGCGACACGTATAAACTAATGAAACACCCAAACTAAAAAAAATAATGAAACACCCCTAGCCTCGTTTGTAATCCATTATTACTCGTTAGTAACAAAAACAAACTCGTCAGCAACCGGACAATAACAAAGATATCCTAAGAATAATGTGGGTCGGGCATGTGAAGTTAGACGGACCAAAACCTAATGTCAGTAATTTCTAAAACGTATTAAAGTACATAGTTTGTAATTTGTTAGCAACCGTTAGTAGCGGCAACAAAATCATAACGGAATCGTTAGTAATATCGTTAGTAACAGAATAATAACGGAAATATTACGAAAACAACTTTCATCGGGCCAAATTTCAAATCTCCCGCAGGGACGCATATAAACTAATGAAACATCTAAACTGATAGCATGGTTTGTAATCCGTTAGTACTCGTTAGTAACGAAAACAAAATCGTTACCAGGTGAATAATAACGAACATATTCTAAAAATAATATGTGTCGGGCATGTGAAGTTAGCCCATCCCACAATTTTATTTCAATAATTTCTAAAAAGTATGAACGTACATCGTTTGTAATGTTTTAGTAACCGTTAGTAAAGGAAATTAAAACGCTAGTAACGGAATAATAAAGAAAATATTAGGGAAAACTTTCATGGGGCCAAATTTTGAATCCCTCCCAGGGATGCGTATATACTAATGAAATACCCAAATTGCTAGAATCGCTTGTAATCCGTTATTACTTTTTAGTATCGAAACAAAATCGTTAGAAACTGAATAACACCTAAGCTACTTTCACAAAAATTGGGTTGTACTTGTGAAGTTGGCCCGATCCACATTTTTATACAATTTTGGGCACTGTTTTTGTTTGTTAGTAGTCCTTAGTAACTAAAATAAAATCGTTAGTAGCGTATAATAACGGTTGTATTTCGAAAATAATTGGGTTCATGCCAAATTTTGTTCCCCTGCTAAGAACGGGAAAATCTTATTCATACACCCAAATTGTTAGCATCGTTTTTAATCCATTAAAACCCGTTAGTAACGAAAACAATAGCTAGTATCTGAACAATAACGAAGATACTGGAAAACAATTTGATTCGTTCGCGTGAAGTTGGCCCGGCAAACAACGTAATTTTAAAAATAAATGGATATAACTTCTTTCCTAATGGAATAATAATAAATATTGGAAAATTTATTTGGATCATGCCAATGTTACATGTTCGACCCTGAATGTTATTTATATAGTAACTTCACTTCATTTGTTGTTAACCTTAAGAAAGCAATAATGTAAAAAATATATAACAAATATAGGTACGTCCGGATTCACGATCAGTAAGGAGGGAAAAAACCAAGTGAAAGAACCTAGTATAGTCCGTTTCAAACGAAAAAATAGTAATGGAATAATTTTAAGGATATTAGAAAAAATATTTGTTTCTTGCATGTGAAGTTGGCCTGATGCACAACGTAATTAGCCACCATCGTTTGAAATTAGTTATTGGCTTAAAGAAACTAGTAGTAACGGAATAATAATGCAAAGTTAGGCAAACAAATTTGTGTTCTACAATAATACATTAACACGCTAAAGATGAGAATGACAAAATAAAATACCAAAACTATCGTTTGGTATCGTTCCTAATTTGTTATATACCATTAGTAACGAAACCAAACCGTCAGTATTGGAATAATATGGTATATGAATGTAGTATTATAAAACATTAGGAGAAGAATTTAGGTAGATGTGGAGTTGGCCTATTCAATATACATTTATTTTTAAATATGATTCAAAAATGTTTCGAAATTCTTAACTAACGAAAATGAAAGAAATTAAATCTTACTATATATTTGAAATAAATATTTTTAAATATATATTTAACTTTGAAACACTTATAAAATAATGTAATAAAGTTGAATATAGAATATAAAATTATATTTAATATTGAGAATAAATTTAAAAAATATGGAAATAAATTATAAAAATTAAAATTTATTTCACAAAGTGTTTAATTTTGAAATTTAACTCCAATTTAATAAATTAGTTTTAACAAACAATTTTTAAATATGTACATTAAATTTTAAAATGTATTATCACAATTGCAAGGATAAGACAATAAAAATATAGTTTGTTTAGGAAACAAAAAATAAAATTTGTAATTTCGTCCATATTTGTTTTAAAACATAAATTATAGGTGAAATATTTAATTGTTTTTTAAAATTAAATTTTAATTGTGGAGCACTGTATTTTTACTTTTAATATGTTGATTTCATTGCGATGAGGTGTAATATTCCTTTAAAAATTACATTGTTTTGATCAGGCCAACCACACATGTCCAACTTCTTGTTATTAATTTTCCGTTATTAATGATTTTCTTCAATACTAGTCGTTACTTATGGACTACAAACGATACCAGCAGTTTGGTTGTTTGCTTTGATGCTTATCATTCTTAACGGGTAAACGTATATTTAAACCTGAACCAATGTTTCTCTAATATTTTTATATTATCCCGTTATTAACAATTTTGATTTCGTTACTAACATTTACAAAAAAATATAAACGATGTGATACGATATGTGTTGAATTATGTTGTTCTTCGGTCCAACTGCACTAGCTCGAAGCAAAGAGTTGATACAAAAGTTTTGTATTATTCGCTTAGTAATAATTTTGTTTTTGTTACTAACGGAGTACAAACGATATCAGTAGTTTGGGTGTTTTTAGGGCCTATAGTAAAAACCCTGGTTGGTAAACGTGAATCTGACCCGACTCAAGCTTATCTAATACTCCGTTATGATACCGTTACTAATGATTTCATTTTATTTTTAATAACAGTTCCTAACAAATTTAAACCATGTGGTACATACGTTTTTTAAAATGCGTAATAGGGAGAGCCTACTTCAAATGATAAACGATGCCAACAATTTGGGTGTATGATTAAGATTTTCCCGTTCTTAGCAGGGGAACAAAATTTGACATGAACCTAATTATTTTCGAAATACAACCGTTATTACACGTTACTAACGATTTTATTTTAGTTACTAAGGACTACTAACAAAACAAAAAAGGGTGCCAAACACTATAATAAAATTTGGATCGGACCAACTTCACAAGTGCAACGCAAATTTTGTGGAAGTATCTTAGGTATTATTCAGTTTCTAACGATTTCGTTTCGATACTAAAAAGTAATAACGGATCACAAGCGGTTCTAGTAATTTGTGTGTTTCATTAAATTATACGCGTGTCTGGAAAGGGTTCGAAATTTGATCCTATGAAAGTATTTTTTGTAATTTTTCCGTTATTTTTCCGGTACAAACGATTTAATTTCCTTACTAACGGTTACTAACCACTTACAAACGATGTACTTTAATACTTTTTAGAAAATATTGAAATTAGGTTGTGGGTAGGGCTAACTTCACATGCCAGACACATTATTTTTGGAATATCTTCGTTATTGTTCAGTTGCTAACGATTTCGTTTTCGTTACTAACTAGTACTAACAGATTACAAACGATTCAACAGTTTGGGTCTTTCATTAGATTATATGTGTGTCTGAGAGGCATTCAGAATTTGATCCTTTGAATGTTCTTTTTGTAATTTTTCCGTTATTAGTCAGTTACTAACGATTTAATTTCCGTTACTAACGATTACTAAAAATTTACAAACCATGTAGTATCATATATTTTAGAAACTACTTGTGGGTCGGGCATGTGAAGTTGGCCCAACCGAAATTGTTTTTGAACTATCTTCGTTATTATTGAGTTACAAACGATTTAATTTTCGTTACTAACGGTTACTAACGAATTACAAAGCATGTATGTTGCTTATTTTAGAAAGTTCTGTGTAAGTCGGGCCACCTTCACAGACGTGACTATGTTATGTTGTTAATAATTTAATGTTGTAAATGTAGCTGCAGTAGCATTAGTAGTTGTAGTAACAGTGGTAGTTGCAATATTGGTAGTAGTATTGGTTGTAGTATTAGTTTTAGCATTGGTAGTAGTACGGCTATTAGTGTTGCCAACGTATTTGACTCACCCCGCATTAGCGAGCGTTCATATCGGCTAGTAGCTCATATTTTATTGTCGCTATTTGGCGCCATTGCTCTACTCCAATAGCTGGTAAATAATGTGGAATTTTTATGTTTATAATTGTTATATACAGTGTATACATATATAAAATCTCAACCATATTTGATCCACTACTGGATGAAGCCTCTCCCCGGAAAACAATGAATTGTAGCATTGATACAAACTATGTAATCGGCTAAACAGCTCTTCGCTTGCGTTACCACCGTCTCAAAGAGGTCCTAAATTTTGCCATTCCTCGAATTTGAAGTACCCCTTGTTTAGGATTATTTCCTTCCTCCCCGCCTCTGTTAAGAGTTTAAAGAATGTTTTAGAAAGAACCGGCTCCCGATGTGAAGGGAAGTGGGATGAGGAGTGACCATAATGCTATCTAGCAGGTAAGTGGCTAACTACGTGAATACGAGAAAAACTAAATCTCTAATTTATGTCAATTCAGTTATGAAGGATATAATTTCTCATTGATTGTGTAATGAATGTCTTTGGAAACAGCAAATAAATAGCAAAGTTACGCAAAAATATAAAGATAGTACTCCATTCTCAAAAAGGTCCGAAGCTTTTAGCACTTTTCCTTAATGTAGTATATACCCAAACGTTTTCCTTTAATTTTGTTAGATTTCTTATGCGAATTTGGATTATAATTATCCGTATTTATAAGAAGAGAATACCATGTACAGAGTTCAAATTGTACCTTCAACGTGAGATGCTTCATGTTGATGGCACTATTCAGTAATTCTTGCGAAAGAACGGAATGAAACCATGACTTTCCTAAACAATGTGTGAGAATCCATGTTAAATTGAACACCAATTTTCCGGCCGCTGCGGCTAACTCCATCTCCTTCTTAAGCTGTAGGTCCCGTCTCTATATAACCTCGCTAATAATAATAATACCGTTTATCCGAGTGGTTAGCGCTCATGTATACGGCACACGTGGTTCCTGGTTCAGTTTTCGGTGTGGGTTCTAAAAAATGTCGGTGTTGACCCAGAATCGTGAGGACAATTGGGGAGCTTCTCATTAAGATACAAATTACATAACGCATTTGTCAATTATTTCCGTATGGCTTTCTATGAGAACTAACTATGGAAAAGGCCAAACAACTCTTGAGAATTTTATTTCTGATGAAGTTTCGACTGACTATTAACAGCTAGCATAGAACGGGGCTGACTTTCTAGAAATAGCTCGAAGAGGCCAAAACATCCAGTCTTAATTCACTTCAAGTGGAATAAGTTTTTTAATATGTGAACTTTATTTTATTATCTAATGTATTATTATTATTATTATTATTATTAAAAGGAACGCTTGCATGTTGAAATTTCACTTCCATAATGTAAAGCAGTCAATAATATTTGTACGGTCTGAGACAATTCAAAACAATGTAGTGTCCTTTTCACAAGCAATCGCTTTTTGTCAAAAAAAAAAACAACATGTATGAGAATTTGGGATTGATAGATAATCTAAACGAGTTTTCTCAAGCTTATCAACATCACTTCAATATGGCGAACGAAATATACACTGTATTTGTAACGTTTGGTTTACAGAAGTGTCGGTGGTTCTCTTGTCTGTGGCAATTTTGAGAACTAAAGCAAAGGGACGAAACTTGCACAAGTCCTAATTGCATAAGTCCTAAATTATAGAAGCCCTAAATTTCACAAGTCCTAAATTGCACAAGTTCCAAATTCCAGAAGTCCTAAATTTCAGACGTCCTACATTGCACAAGTCCTAAAAGACAAGAAGCCAGTTCTCTGGATTTTACAGAAGCCCTAAATTGCAGAAATCCTAAATTGCACAAGTCCTAAAGTTTAGGATTTGTGAAAGTTTTTTAGAACTTCTACAATTTAGGACTTCTGTAATTTAGGACTTATGAACGTTACCCGAATCTGGGACATTCGAGTCGTTGACCTACCACCGTGGACCACACAGCTACCCAGCCGGATTTTGGTAAAGGAGTGAAGAATAATAAGCTAACAGTCAGCGAATATGAAGGAAGTATGAAGTTAGTCTCCAATCATTGAATTTCAGTCGACATTAAGGTCGATTTTCAATTCCTAGGGATTTGTTAGTGAGGAATATAGAGTATATTATTTCCGTTAGAGAGTATTGGATAAGTTGATGACGCCGACCCGAAATTCAATAATAGGTGTTCCTTGGCTAACTTAACACATCGGCCATTATTGATAGCGCCGTCTCCAAGTTATCGTTCACTCCCTAACGAAAATAACATACTTCATATTAATCCATAACAACTGCCTGAAGATTGGAAACAACTTCGACCTGATATTCAAAATTTGGGGAGCTAACTTCACATATTCTCTAGAGTTTCTGGCACCTCCACCAAGTTATCGATCACTCCTGATGTAAGTAATAAACTCCATGTTCGTCCGTAACAACCCCAAACGTTTACAGACCAACGTTTGCATAATTGGATAATTGGAGTTACTTAGGGGCCTTACTTCACACATAGATTATATTTGCGGAAACCATCACCAAGTTTCCACTCATTCCCTAGCAAACAAATTATATACTTCATATTCCTCCCACAGAACTCCCTAATGATTGGACGCAACAACGACAAGAGAAATTTTATAGGTAGAGCGCTGTGTGAAGTTAGCCCTCCAACATTTTCTGGCGTAGTCACCAGTCTATTGCTTACTTCCTAATGAAAATAATGTACTCCCTATTCTTCTTTAAAGACTCTCTAATGATTGGACGGAAAAACGACCAACAAATGTTAAAGTTGGGAGATTGTGTAACGTTAGCCTCCCAACACTTTCTGACGCCGTCACCAGTTTATTACTTACCCCCTATTCCTCCCTAAGGATTCCCTATTGATTGGACGCAACAAAGACCAGAAATCGTATAGTTTGAACCCCTTGGGGGTTAACTTCAAACATACGCCATATTTTCTAGCACTTTCACCAAGTTATCGTTTACTCAATAACGAAATTAATGTACTCCATATTCCTCCATCCGAACTCTCTAACGATTGGACGTAGCATCGACCAAAAATTGTTTAAGTGTGTGTGTGTGTGGGGGGGGGGCTGTGTAAGAAAGCACCCAACATTTACTGGCGCCGTCACCAGTTTATCGCTTACTCCCTAACAAAAATAATATACTGCCTATTTCTCCCTAACATCTCGCTAACAATCCAGACAAGTTACATCTTAATTGGTTTTAGATGGGAAGGGTAACTTCACAAACATATAAAAATGGCCAAGAATGGGGTAACAGTGTTCAATCTTCCCAAATCGGCTCAACTCCACAACAGCTAATTTCAGACACATGATTGCGTGATTTTAATTCTGCTCTGAACATACTAACTCTATGGCTTATGGAACTCGCAAGTTCATCGCCTCAGTAACAAAACGCTCGCCATTGTCTTCTCAACGACGTCTCGGTCTTCCCAATTGTGTCATTCCATCCGGCCTTCTAACCTGGCCTTTTTCCCTATCCAGTCTACATAGCCTGCCCACCTTAGTCGTCGCGATTACATTATTTTTACATCTTGTGAATTGTACATTCCATTGGGTTCTTCATTATGCAGTCCTCTCGTCCCGTTTCGACCCATATATCTTTCTGAAAACCTCATTTTCAAACATACGTAATTTATATTCATCTGCTAGGGTCGTACTCCAATTTTCGCAACCGAAAGTATTACCGGCAGAATAACCGTTCTTTATATATTCAATTTCAATTTCCTAGATAATAATCGCGATGGTAGAAGTTTTTGGACTGAATAAAAACATGTGTTACCCGATTTTAAGCGACATTTTATTTCTTCCGTGACCTTAGTTTTGCTTGTTACGTATGCTCCTAAGTATTTAAATTTGTTTACTTTCCCTATGACTTCATCCCCAATTCTTATGTTTTTATTTCCTTCATTCCCTGTGTTTCGGCTAGTTGTCATGCTTTTTTCTATGTTTACCTGTTGACCTATCTCATCGCACGCTTGTGTTAAGACATCCTTGTTGCTTTGTAGTGCAACTATATCGTCCCCTATTAAATCTACATCTTCGGCGTATACGAACATTTGATTCAAACCATTCAAAGATAGTCCCTTTTTGTCTTCTTTAATTTTTAAAATCGCATATTCTAAACCAAAGTTAAACAGTAAAGATGACAAGGCATCACCTTGTTTCAATCCGTTGCTATTCTTGAAACTATCTGACATAATATTATCATCCGTACTCTGCTTATGGAGTCGCCGAAACACATCTTCACTAGTTGAACCAGTTTTGTTTTGGAATTCCAAATCGTATCTGGATACTGTGTAACTTTTTCCTTTTGATAGAGTCATATGCTCTCTTAATAATATTTATCAATGAATAGCTTGTGAGCCGTTCAATTGTATTCCCATTTTTAATTCAAAAATTGTTTCAAGGCGAAAATCTGGTTCAACGTAGATCTATTTTTTTCTAAATCCACATTCGTGATCTCCAATTATTGGATCTACGTATACACTTAGGTGTGTTAACAGATTATTACTTACACTTTGTAACAGGTTGGAAGTAACGGGATTCTGCTGTAATTATTACAGTCCGGTAATAATTATTTATCGCCTTTTTTGTAAATCGGAATAATTATTGAGGTTTTAAATTCCTTTGGGAGCTCCTCCTTTCTCCATATATCACTTGTCAATTTATGCTGTTCCTTGATTACTGCGTTCCGCCCGCTTTAATTAATTCAGCTGGAATATTGTCAATTCCTGGTGATTTAAAAGTTTTCAATTTCTTTACCGACATTTCGATCTCGATCTCGCTTGGGAATCTATGTTTCTGAGGTATAGACCCTTTTGTACAAATTACTCCGCATTTTGTACATTAAAAAGTTTGTCGTAATAAGTTTTCCACACATCGGCAATTTTAGTTGGAACCCCTTGAAAATCCCCACGTTCATTCTAATCATTAAGAACCTCGGCTAATCAATGGTAATCTGCCTTTATGCTCGGATTATTGTATCGTTTAACTTCAAATTTCAGTTGTTTTGATCGCTTGCTTTCTCTGTTTGCGATGCATAACTTTTCCCTTACTTTTGTGATCACTAATTGACGGTCGTTGTCACTTTCCGCTCCTCTGTCCTAACTAACGTCCATTATGTTGGTGTGTCTTCATCTACCTACTAATACGTGATCGATCTGGTTAAGAGTTTTGCCGTCCGGAAATACTCATGTGTATTTGTGTATGTCTTTATGTTGATAGTACATGCTCTTTATCAGTAGTTTTTTTTCGAAATCCTGAAAGTTATCAGTCTTTCTCTATTCTCCATATAGATTCAATGCGTACTCTGGTACAGTGGTTTGCAGCC
>JAGDQP010073740.1:0-10352 GCA_022664845.1 Lepisma saccharinum | reverse complement strand
TTTTAACAAGAATAGTTTGCTACAGTCCTAAAGTAAATTCACAGAAAATGTTCTTCAAGTGTACACAAACTTTGGCAATTTGAAGGCGATATTTGCTGGACATTCCTAAAATTAATGCACAATTTCAAACAGCATCAGGCAATAGGATTTGATCAATGAATATAAGTATATTAATTATGAGTTTAATGTAAATGAGTTACATTTATGATACAGATTCGTAATTGTTATATAGCATATTTAATGAGTTTCAATTGTGATATCATGAAAGTTGAAAATTCCTCATATTTCTCATTGTGAAGGTAATTTAAATATCGGCTAGATACATCTATGTACTAAAATCGGAGGTCTCAATCTGAAATTACACAGTTAGACACAAAAATACTTTCTTTAATTAAAAAAGCTAGAACAACATTTCAGTAACTTAGCAAAATAGCTCAGTAAAGTGAATCAAAATATTGTCTAATAATTCATTAAACTATTTAATCCAACCATAGTCAAAAGCATATAGCTTTAGACATTAAAGTAGATTTCGCAATACAAAGTCTCAATATTTAAAAGAAAAAATAATTAGTAAAAAAACGTGAAAACATATATGACGGTCAACTTGAAAGAAGTAGGGATAGTTATCGTTAACTCTCATAGGTAAAAAATAAAAGCAGAGAATAAGATTCCCTTTTGGTTAGTAGACAGAAAATTTGGCATATCTTTTTAACATTAGAAGTCAACACAGAGCAAAAAGCTGAGTAATATATCGAGTTTCTGTATGTGGAAGGCTGATTCAAAAACAAAGGGGAATTTCTTTATCACATACGGTTTTTATACTACTAATCCTTACCGTTAAAGTCGGTCTTATCTAACAATTCATGTCTCTTTTTCAAAAAACAATGAACGGCTTTAACATTATACATATTGTTTACCCATATCTCTGCAATCTAAACAAGATAAACTCAACGTATGGGACACATAGACAGCCAAAACCGGAAAAATACATTTATGGAAGTATTTGCTTAGCAAATAAGATGCTTACAGTGAATAGCAGAATTCACAATATGCGATTTGACAATGATGTTATCATTTGGTTTCTATCCTACAGCATGAGTATAAAAAATGTTAATTTTCATATGCCTTTTTCATTAATTAAACAGAAGAGATTGACGCCAAAATTTTGAGTCAATAGCTATCAGATCGTAAATTCAAACCATGTTCTCCTTAAATTCATCAATTGAAGAAATATTTAGAAAATTTCAGCTAGAGCGAAATCAGTCACCAAGGACGTTTAAAGGGCCTGGATAATCGGCAAACTATAATATGAGTTTGCTGTTGCAAATTAAAGAATTATCCGTAAATATCACAAAGATTTCTCTCCGAAGGATTAGATTGATTATTATAAACAGACACGAGTTTATCCCTGAAAAATAAAAAAAATCATTTCAAAGCTTTAAAACTAAACTGCGAATATATATCAGACAACATTATACTAGTTTTACGCAAGTTATAAAAACTAAACGTTTCAAACACTCTCTTCCTTAGGACCTAGAAGATTATACATCAAGTAATTTAGAATAAATATCAATAACTGATTAAACATAATAAATACAATTTAGGCAATTTTCCATTGATAGTGTCACATTGTTCCTCATGAGAACGAAACGCTATTGCATAACAAGTTTTATGAGTGGGAGCTCTGTTTCATCACACTTTTAATAATTTTTAATACTATTTTAGAAATCCTTCTTTACGAGTTTCTAAAGCAAGGTTCCTTTACAAAATGAAATGCATTTTTGAATTTCAAAATCTCCTTCTCTATGAAATTAATTTATAGCTCTACGTGCCAAAGTATAAGAAGAACAAACTTCACTTATTTATTAATATTATTATACCATTGTGTAATATAAGCAACCAACTTAGATGGTAAAGAGAAGATCACTATTATCGTTAAATTGTGTGAGAGTTTGGATATATTTAATGTTAAATTATTGGCGTGATTGATAACTTTAAATTCGATATATTTTAATCTGATACGTTTTTGAATAGGAAGTTGTTCAAATGGCATCAATTTGAAGCAGAATTATCTGATAAATGTAATTGTGATATTAGTTTTAAGATACATTAAATAGCATTCAGTTTATTAATAATTTAGTTATTTATAAATGTTTATGGAGTGTGTGAAGTGAGCTTATTAAATTAAACTGATTGATAATCTATGTGTTATGATGCTTATATTAATTGCATCATATTCGACAGTGTAACCAGGTTGACATTGAAAATGCACCAGCAACTTGCTAACCGTAAGAAAATTATGGCGTAAAGATATTGAAGCAGATTGCGTGAAAAAGTACTAAAAGAGAGAGAAACATGTTAGCTATTACTTGAAACTAAAAGAAAATACAGATGTTGCACTTTTAAAATGGATCAATGAAATTTCATCTGAATTTTGTTCTGCATGTATCAAGTGCCTGTCCCCATGGAGATAGTAAACGAGAGCATGGTTCCCTACATAAGAAGAGTCACTTTTTTAGCTTTCTCCCTTCGTTGACTACGAAACTATGGTGCCTTATCCTTTAAACATTTCTAAAGATATGGACGAACATGTTCAGAACATGGCGAATATGCTGCAGTTTATGGTGACCCTAATCCAACGGAAGAGGAGATCAGATCTGATAAGATAAAAATGTTTATATTGTTCTACAGATAAACACATTAATACTAAGGATAGTGCATTGAACATACGGTTCTTTAGACGATGTTGCAGGATCTGTTCACGCGGACTCGTCGCCGGAATGTGAAGCAGTTGAGAAACATAAGAGCTTGTATCCCAGGAGTTTGAGAAGAAAAGGAAATAAAACATTTAGACATATACCATTTCAGGGAATGAAAAAAAATGCTAAATTAACAGCATGAAAGTAGAAGAAAGATTATCAAATCTTATACGCGAATAGAGATATCTTTTTCAAACTTGGTTATATCAGTAATTTGGAGACTGAATGTCAGGAATGTCTTTGAAGACTTCTTTAAACTCATTTTATATTCTTTATATTTAGAAACTCATTGTCCATGTTTAATAACATTATATAATGCGGATATGACTGACCATCAGAAGCATTTTTGATCATTAAGCTTTACATTAAAGCATAGTCTTCTTTTTTGATTGGATTAGAAATTACTATGTAAGAAGAAACATTCATTGGGTCATACTTATTAATTCTAAATATCAAAACATCTACAGCATGTAACAGCATGTAACGCCCATCCAGAGGCTCTTCCTTTAAATTATTTCCTTTTTATTATGAGTTTTCTCATTTGTGTTTTGTAAGATTCACTTCCGACGGTACATTTAGCTGTCTTAAACGTATCTTCTTTTTTAAAAAAAATCAAATAAATTTCATATTTAATTTTAAAGCATTAAAGAATGTAAAGACATTTTTATTAAGTTTTAACAACTTTACTACATGCATTTTAGAACTTAATAGGCACTTTATATCCTCCAAAGTTTTCTACTTATATGTCTCAAACCTGTTCTTAAATTACCTATCTTTTAATTTGACTTTTAGTTCAGTTCTTCTTGGTTTTGGCTTTTCAATATATATCTTTTTAAATGTGAATATTTGGTTAAATTTTAATCTAGGTTGCAAACTTCACGTTGATTAATACGGTCGGTTAGTTCAGCTTTTCTTAATCGTGATTAACACTTTATACCATTTTCTGGATTTTTTTTTCAATTCTATTACTGTATGATTAATCAAACATTTCAGCGTCTTGTTTTCTACCCTCACACTTTGATTTGATTTGATTTTTGTCATGTTGCTTTCTACTTTCATTTTTGCCACATCTTTCCTAACAGTTCTAATTATTAAGATTATTTATTTAATTATAGATAAAATCTTTCTTAAATATGTTACTAATACCAAAGTTAATATTCGTATAAACTGCAAAATCCTTACGTTTATTAACATTTAGTATTAGAAACATTGAATTTATTGGAATAGCCCATCAAAGTCAGTAACAATGTAATAAAAACTAATTCAGTTTTAAGAAATTACCTCATCAAGCTTTAAGTATCATTTACAAATTCATATTTTTCCCTATATTAATTTGATTTTTTTGCGTGTCTTGCTGTAAATAATATTTCTTGTTCTATTAATAGTATTTTATTTTATTAACAGTATTTGTTTATTTGTTAATACTGCTATTATTTTCAGATATTGATTAATAAGTTTAAGCTGATCGCAAATTTATTCCATATATATTATATAGAAAAAATTAACATACCCATTTATTACAAAAATGAAATTTGTTTAATTTATACACATGCCTTACGAAAAATGTTATTAAATATGTCATATACTAAGGAAGTATTATCATTTAAACCTATATTTGATTGTATATGCAAACATCTTAATACAAATGATTATACTAATTAAGGCAAAATCAATTTTAGTATTTCCGGAAATATGTTAGAATATTTGCTCAAAAATGCTACTACAAAAGATGATGCAAACGTTATAAGCGATATTTCTTATGCTTATGTAAGGGAATTTGTTAGATGAAATATTAGAATGACTTTCTGATAAGCAGTGGTCTTCTATATGTTCTAAATGTTATAATGATATCGTTTCAACTATTGAAACCCAATATTTGATACTTATATCAGTGTTTGATACTATATTTGACGCATTTTCTTTCTCACTTTTTGTTTGAAATAAAATATTTTCTTGTTCTTTTTCATTAAAACAAACCTGTTTTATTTGGAATTATCGAAACTGTCTGGAATAAGTTTTGGTCTCATCTTTGTAAATATACTTCCTATTGCTATTTCTTCTATCTTATAAATCGTGTTACATTCTATTTCTATTAACCCCCTCTTTTAATTTTAGCTGTATTGAGATTAATTGATAAGTTGTCATATATCATTTTAAAGTAAGTTCATATTCTCCTTCTTTTCTAAATCAAGGAAAAACGTATTCAAACACACAATCTTCATTGTTTAGCATTAGGTTGTTTAGTATTCATTAAGAACGAATATAATCCAGGCTCATCAATAAATACAGTAATTGGATGGTTTTCTTTAAATCTGTCAGATATTCTGGCGGTTTGTGCTTTTAAATTTTCATATGCTCCTTTATATTTTTGCTTAACATTATTTTGTATTGCATTTCCTGATTTTCATATCAGGAAAATTTCAAGGGAAAATCTACCTTTAAACTATACATTACTTTTTTCCATCTAAACATGTTGTAAGTTAACGCTCTTCAAAATTAGATAACAGAAGATCAATATCATCCATTTATATTTAAATATCTTCGAACAATAAAGTTATTTTTACTTAAAATATAACATTTTTCTAGTTTTAAGCTTTCCAATCTTATGAACATTCTTCGTCCATACCACCATTAAATTTTACTATCATATCTAATTGTTCTTTCAATAATTTAATACAATTTACAGTTGTTTTATTTTAACATCATGTTGCTAATGATAAGTTTAAAAGACGAAACTGTAAATCTGCATTTGCTATACCTAATTATCTTCTTATAATCGAATAAACAGGAATAAACACAATAATAAAACCAGTTGTTGCAGATAATGATATTGATATAGTTATCCAGATTTGATATGCATATTTAACAAAATTTAATTACTTCTTTTCTTCTTCGAGATGATTTCTAATTTTAGTATATATTATATTAATTGTATTACTTTTCATTTGCAATATCTTAGCTAATCAAGTCTAATAATTTGTCATATATTTATTAAGTTCGGTTTTGAATTTTTTTCCAGATTATTTACTATTAAAAATTAAAACAGCATCAATAATGGGATAGTTAGAGCTAATTAAATACAAGATAGCAGGGATTTACCACATATTTAACTCCAAATATGAAAGATTATTCTTTTAATTATGGTGGTGTTTATGTACTTACAACAAAAGAACACGAAAGATAAAAATTCTTGGTGAATATTTAGAATACGAAAATATCAATATTACTTTATTATAAAATCGAATATTAAACAGAGTAGAACTTAAACCAGATGTAAAAGTTGTATTTATGTATAGTATTTCATGTTTCCAGTTACACACAAAAATTTAAGAATAAGTTACGTATTGGAAGGAAATTATGTTTTCACTTGACACAATGAATGAATTATGTTTTCATCTGACGCAATGTTCATTGCAAATTAACTGATAGAATGTTTGATTGAAATCATGAATATACCTACAGAGAAACTGGACTTAAAACAAACTCTGAATTTAAACATAGTTTTACATATGAACCAGGTTGTTTCTTCCTTTTTCATAACAAGGTATAACGTCGATGAATTGGAGATAAAAATAACAGATGACATGATAGTATGATTAATTTTGGTGGACCAAATACAATCATACATTTAAAAACATATTATTCCCTATAATAAATCGATAGTTTTCAAAGTTATGGGTTAAAATGTTTTTAAGCTAACATAAGAACATATAGTAATTTAAATGAGCCTAATAAGGATATAGAATTTAATTTTGATGTAGGAGATTGATTTTGCAAACATATAAATCTGATTGTTATGTGACATTTTAAGTTATAAGAAATTGTGCTGGAGGAAAATTTACCTGTACTGTAATAGTAAATTAGTAAATAATTTCTTTCCATTATTCTTTTCACAAATGGAAATTAGAAAAATTGTGTTGTTTTAGATAAAATAGAACTTAAGGCTTGCCTTCAAAAGCAATTGGAACTTCAAAATCCTCTAAATAGGAAATAACTTATACAATACAGCACTAATTTGAAAGTTCTGACCGCTTAAGCGGTAAAATAGATTTTGAATATTTCTGTAAACTAAAATTAATTCCTGTATTTTAAGCTATTATAAAGATAATATTTGAATGGGGTGTTAAGATTAACTTTTACAAGAGATAATAACAATAACGATATTGTGTATAAATAGGCAGAAAAAGAACCTGGATCAACTGCACTTCTTGATAGAAGAATAATTAAAAGCGTGGAAATAAGAATGTTAATTGTTAAATACGAATCGAATTGTGAGAGTTAGATAATGTTAAACATTTTAAATAGAGAAAATTACAACATTCCTTCAGCATGTTACAATGTGTTCAGAAAACTCTAACATTATCATTCTTTGAGTACAAGTTACAACTCATTTTTTAAATAAATTTGATATAATAGAATTTGTAGTTGTGTTTTTTTTTTCAAACAGCTCGAAGTTCTAATACAAAGAAAAGACACAAACAAAATCTCAAATAGAATCGAGAGACTTAAATATTACTAAAGGAAAATAGTTCAGAATATATGAGGGTTAAACAGCTTATAAAAGAATAACATGTAATATGGAAATGTAATTTACTTCTGAAGGATTTGTTAAAAACGGACCAATGTATATAATTAACTGTAAAAGAAGAAAGCAGGTGACAGATTTTGAATCTGCTGTGGATGCTAATATAATAAGTTATGCAATAATATAAAAAGTTGGTCAGAAGAACTTTACTGGCGATGCTAGGAACGAGCAGGTGATTTAGGGATTTTAATTCGGTTATATTATAACGTTATATTTATTGATTTTTATGGTCTATTATCCTTAATAAAATATAAATTTTAGACCCTCTGAATTCGGGGGATCATATGTTGACTTTTTAATACAGTCAAGATTGAAGATAGTAACAAATATGTAACATGGAACCACACAAAACCTTTATTAACGAACTTTGGTTACTCGATAGTAATGGTCCAAGCTGCTAAATTGGTTTTAAAGATTTGTATATTAAATCATGGGAAACATATTGACTCTTTGAACACGATTAGAAATATTGAAGAGAAACCAGATATTACTTTGAAATAAATGGAAATAAATAAAACATATCAGATTGAAAAGATAAAAACTAGATTTCCTAAAAGCATTTTAGGTGAATAAGATTAATTTAAAGTGTTTCTTCTATCACAATTTACAAAACATATGACATAAAATGAATTAGTTAAATATACCATGTGTATTTAATAGTCTGGTTCGATACATTCAACATTACAGTGCTATATTGAAAGAGATAAATATTTTGTAAAGGTTTTCTTTAGAATAAAATATAAAATAACATCATATTTAAACAACAAAACTATCTTAGACTTTCAAAATTTGTTAAATTACAAGATCTTTAGAAAGGTAAGCTATTCGAGATAACTTTATGAAAATTGGTTCAAACAAAATATAATGTTGAAAAAACTCGGTACATTTAGATGGAAAATATAAAATCTTATTACCCCAGAGATATAATGAAGATACGAAGCAAGTGTTGAAAAAGATGAAATTGAAGAAATTTATTATTTGTTATGACGCGATGAGCGAACTTTTTCTTAAAAATGAGCTATTGAAAAATTAAAATTTTATAAAAATCTGCAAGGAAAAATCGAGTTGTTAGTATGAAACCTCAAAAGATAGTTATTCTTACTGTTAAACATAATGCACAATAAATGTTTGAAATCAATAGCTGTTTAATTTCTTTCAATTATGATCAGCGGATACAGTTTAATAAATCATTATTTCCTATTGGAAAATGCAGATACTTAAGAGTTAGCAATCAATTTACTCATTTGTAATTATCATTTAATGATATAAAATGTTTATAAGTTTTAATGGTTATAAAAGCCATAAACTGATTTATCAGATTTCATCATTAAACATAGGCAACTGGCAATAGAGCAGATAGAATGATTAAAATATTAGCATTAATTGCACTTTTGATTTTTTTTAAATTCCGTTAATAAATAGCTGAGATATTTGAATCTATCTAATTTTATATTTATATATAGGCAACTTATTCATAAAATCATAAAAATTAAGAAAATATATGAACCAAATATAGCTTGAACTTGCAAATCGGTTCTAAAAACAGAGAAAAAGATTTTGCAATTTTATGCATCCTTGCCCCTGAACATCCAAGTTATGCAATCAGTAACATTTGTCCTTAAAATTATGCAACACCCAATATATTTGTACGCTTTCCAAATCTGGCGTCAAATTGTCGAAATATTCGATAAAGCCGAGATATCGATAAATCGAATAAATATGTTGTTATTATTGTGATAATATGATTTATTAAAGTTTGCAACTAAACATGCGACGTTGTCGATATTGTGGTGCCATGTTTTAGGAACTACCAGAAAACAACTTCATTAAAATAACTATAATGATTGGAGAAGAAATTTGCATAAGGATAATGTTTGCAGGAAATATCCCCATCCTGTTTGGTTTTCAATCAGTTTGGATCCATACAAAAATAAATTTCGCTTAGGCTTCTACCAAGATTTGTTTTCTTATTTTGCGTTACATTCAGCGCTTAAGTGCAGAGTTTGATTACATAAATACAGGCGACGAAATGATAACTTTGTTATTTATTTGTCGATTTTCGAAATTTAAGCGACATTCGAAACGGTATGTACTAGGCTTCTAACTGCGTTATTCTTTAAGATATCTTGCTAATATTTTCTTATTCAGTAAGTTATCTAAAAGGTAAAAATAGTATAAAAATAATTGTAGTGTTTTTTTTAAGGTTTGATAGTTGGAGAACTGTCTGATAAACACTAAATTAAATTTTAGATATAAATTCTTTATGATTGAAATGTCATCAAGTTCTGATTAATTATGTTTCTTCCCTAAATGTTTTTCACAAAGTTAATTTGGGAAATATAATGTGTTTCTGGGATTTAGATATTATTTTATTGCCATAATAAAATTGCGCTAGACGCCGTATTTACTGACTACTTAATATATTTGCACACTTATATTGAATTTGGACTGCTAAGTCAACAACAATATTTTGATAGCTAGACCTCCTGGTTGATGACAAAGGGTACCTTCTTTTGACCAGTGGAATTGATTTGTGACTCGTTTCAAGAATTTTGTTTGTCCTGTATTTGAATATACTCTTGTGAATGTGATGAATCGTTGCAAATGTTTGTGGAACCGAATTTATTATTACATTTGTCTGTTGAATCAAATGTAATAATTTCTGTTATTACTTCCCAATCCACGTATGAGCTACAGCCTCTACACCATACGTGCAGCAATTAGTTGCTTCTTTAGATTTGAAACTAGTTTGTCTAGTCGATGTTTAAATAATCTTCTCTTTGAGAAATATATATTAGCAAGTTTCCGCTACCATTATGTCGCATTTACAACTTATTAAATATGCTTGATAACAATTACCACACTGTTTCTTTTGTAAGCCTTATTCATTACTCATATACATTAAACCAATTAATTGTGTCTTATGCTGTTTCAAATCAAGCATTATTTTCAGGAAGATAAGGAACCTATTGCCGTCAAAATTCCAAAGTTTCTGTATACTTGAAGTA
>JAGDQP010073734.1:0-10353 GCA_022664845.1 Lepisma saccharinum | reverse complement strand
ATATATATATATATATATATATATATATATTGTCTTTAAATTCTGAGCACGATAAACTTAATTAGACATTTCACCCTGTTCTAAAAATGGATGTTTTGTTCGATATAGAACTACCAGTCCCATTTGTTAGTTCACAAGGTGCAATATATAATTGTACAATATACCCAAAACAATTACTTCTGACATTTAAAAGAATGTTTCAAGAATTCAATATGTTTCAATGGGACTTGAGACTTTCTTTCTAATTCTTTAGCCACATGATTCCAAATGAAGTTTCATCGTTTTCCCCCTGATCCTTCATTTGATATCACGGGAGAGCGTAAAGCTTTGGTAGACTTTATTTTTATTTGGGCTAGTCTAGTAACTTTGGACTTCGGCCAGTCACGATTCGCCCTTTAGCCATTAAGATCCACACCCATACCCTTGTCGGGACTCGAACCCGGGACCGTACAGTCGTTGGCCTACCGCTGTAGACCGCAGGGCTACCGAAGCTCGTGTCAGTAATAGAAGAGCCTTGGAGAGAGCTGTTAGATAATGATGAAATATACAATTATTGAAATAGTTTATCTTTGTCCTTAACAACAACAGTGAAGAAATAACGTTAGTTAACCAATCTCGTGTAGTAAATATTATATAAACTAAATAATGGTTGTTTATAAACAGGGTGTTCCTGAATTAATGGTATAAACTTCTGATGGTGATTATTTACATTAAAACAAGGAAAAATGTTAATTTGAAGTAGTTCTACAATCTAATAAATTTCGGAACTGCAGGCGTTCAAACTGATGGTGACATCGTCACAAATGATGTAATATCTCGACAAGTAACGGTTTAAGCTGTGTTGGGCTAGGGCATAACACTCGACGTAGTACCCAATATATCTATGTAAGTCATGATTTGCGAATACCGCTTAGAGGGATTTTATTTCCCTTGCCCTATTAAACCATTTAATTCCTTGACAATGAAATTCGTAGGTTGTGGAACTTATCTATGCGGCGCTCCCGCAATCAGAAACATTGCTAAAATAAATGTATTGGCTACAAATTCGAGTGTGATTTGATAAGCCGACACCGCTTACTCCATTACTTGCCGAGATGTCATTTGTTTTGATTTTCCTCTCGAATTTTGCGGCATTGTTTCAGGGACACGCTGTACGCCATGTATAAGTTTTCTAACGACGCGAGGAACATCATAGTTAAATTAGTTGCAGGTGATTATAAACCGAAAGAACGTTTTCTAATAATAAAACAGAAGTTTCTCTCTCTAACAAACTTTGTAAAGTTAAACTTCAAATAGAACAATTAGTTATCTGACAAGGAATAGAAATCTCAAATCAACATATTACTTTGACAGCTCATTCGTGATGTGCTGAAATTAACATTCGTATGGTATCATATTTCAGAATTTGTTGGAACATGACGTTTCACGGCTTCAAGCTTTATGAAATTTTCTTCTGAAGACCCAGCATGTAGGAAACACTTCACTCATCTGTGTCATTCTCTTTAGCTTTGTATGTATTTAAGGTTACGCTTCAAACAATTTGCACTTTAAATTATGGTTATTCATGTAGTTGATGTGTTAATGAACTCTATTCATTCATCCCAAATTTGAAGATTCTATAAATACAGGAATATCTAACATTAATGCCGTATTTCTTCTATTTCGAAACCCTTTCATTTCTAGAAGATATCACAAAATACCTAACTTTTAACTTCAAGATGGACGTACGATTTTCATAAACTTTTGCATGTTTCCCTTTTGCTGCGGTGTGGCGGCAAAATGTTTGATGGGTGGTGAAGGATAGTCTTCCACCGTTTTTTACTTTAAATTATTACCTTACGAGTTTACAGTGTACAATTTACGACAGTTGAAACAACAAGTTATCACAAACAATTCAATAAAATTCCTATAAACAATCTTCTTGCAAATGTTAAAAGTTCTTATTTAAGGAAACTCTATATGTTTCTATTAGATCATAGAGTAGGAGGCAACTGACATTGATGATAAACTGATGTTTACGAAAGTTCTTTTCTAGTCTGATGGTAGTCGTAAATTTAAATATTGTAAAATATTGCTGCACTTGCAAAGTGTTAGTTATATAATTTGTAAGTTCTAAACGCAATTTCCTTTTCAATGAAATTCAAAACAATGATACATTTTAATAAAATCGAAAGATGTTTCAAATTCTCGGAAGCGAAATGGTATTTTTTTTTTTTTTTTTTTTGAAAAATATGATTTCAGTTTAGAACTTTAATTGGCCAGTCTCTGCTATCACAATTAGCTGACAATCACGTTTCTAGGCTGGTAACAAAATACATCACTTTGTCCCACAGGGCTCCTTAATTGGTATTCTGTCTAATTTTGAATGGCTTGTCTTTAGTCTCTTCATTTTTGTCAAAAAATCGAGAATAAATGTTGAGCGTAGAGGAGAACCATAACATAATATTATTCAAATTTAAGAATGTTATTTTTCTGGCAAAAGCAGTGAATACTAAAATATGTAATATTAATTCACGTCTAAAAATATGTATTTTTCAGTCAATTTAGGTTGTCCTCCTACCCACACCTTCTACAACCATTCAGTGACCTTCTGAAAGAAATTTTCTTATCTGACTTCGTGCACACGATCTACAGTGACTTCAAACCATTTGGAGAAGTTGAAGATCCTGCATTCTTCATCCACGTGTTAGAGAAAGGAGCGAAACAAAATTAATTTCTTAAACACCTCCAAATAATTTATTTGGACTAATTTATATTAATTGAGATATTTCACACGAAAATGATTGTGGAGCGGAAACGTGTGTTTGACATTTTTGTTTTTGATGAAATTATCCATAGAAAATAATACGTACAACACAAGCAATGTTTGTTGAACATTCACACAGAGGAAATGTAAAGTGATTGTGAAGTGTGAAGAAATAAGAAGAATAATTCAATGAAGTTATATAAAATGTTTTATTCTGAGTTGTAGTATAGTGTTTCAATAAAGTAAGAACGTTAAAAGGCGATAGAAGTTGTTTTTATTAAAATTAATATTATTAACTGATTTAATTTTGTCAAATTACTCTGATTTGACTTCGGAAAATTAATGGGATATCCGATAATTGTTGACAAAAAATTATGACATATTGTAACTAATTTGGTTCACAATTGTGACAATTTTTAATTATGTCTTAAAACGAATCTTCTGTTACAATCGCATAAAATCAGTGCGATATACAACGTATGTTGATTGCTCATCAAATAATAATGAGCATCTCACTCCTACAAGTATTTAGTTCACTATTATCACCAACTTCAATTGTGTATATTCAAACCTTAGATCAGACTTTGGCATAAATGTTGGCTTGTTAGAGTGATATTATAGTATCCACAATTTAAATAGGAAATCAATTTTAATTTAATATTTTGTGTCTTCATCTTATTTGATTTTTTTTGTTCTTTATTTTCCTTCCATGTGGAATGCTATTTAGTTATTAATTGTCTTACTTTAACAGCATTTACTTATTAATTAATTGTGATTTGGATTTAAACTTTCAACTAGTGTGAAAACGATAGCTTGCTAATATTCAAATGGGTGTCTGTTTTAATTAGCTCAGATCACATATTGAACACACAGATCTAACTAAATAAATAAGGGAGCAATCATTTAAATATGGAAGTAGTTACAAAACAGATTGCATAATAGACGACATTTGCCATGCAATTAAAGATTTTATACTTTCAGGTTTTCTCTTGAGACTACATAGCCGTTGACTTCTGCGTCAAAATCATATGCTGACTCCACAGGCCACGCTAGTTTAATTGCATAAGTCACTTCCAAGTGCGATATAAATATAATCCAATTATCTTTTAAGCTCCTTAGTTTTTTTTGGTACGATTTAAGGGCGAGTACTAGCATTAGTACTCGTGGCAACCTAACTAACTAACTAACTCCATGGCTTATGGAACTCGCAAGTTCATCACCGCAGTAACAAACGTTCGCCATTGGATTCTATTCCGGGTAATATCAAGCCAGCTTTCATCACGAACACCTACTTCTCGAAGATTTCTTCTAATATTTTCCTCCCAACGACGTCTTTGTCTTCCTAATGGCCTCCTTCCATCCGGCCTTTCAACCAGAATAGAATATAATCTTCGTTTTTTCCCCATTCGCGCTACATGGCCTGCCCACCTTAGTCATCGCGATTTCATTATTTTTACATCTGGTGAATCGTACAGTCCGTGGAGTTCTTCATTATGCAGTCTCCTCCACTCTCCAGTCATCTCGTCCCGTTTCGGTCCGTATATCTTTCTCAAAATCTTATTTACAAACACACGTAATTTATGTTCATCTGCTAGGGTCGTACTCCAACTTTCTCAACCGTAAAGTACTACCGGCAGAATAATCGTTCTGTATATTTTCAGTTTCAATTTAATTTATATTAATAGCGATGTTAGAAGTTTTTTTAACGGAATAGAATACGTTCGATACTAAACGACTTGTTATTTCTTCCGTGACCTCATTTTATCTTATTACGTACGCTTCCAAGTATTCGAATTTGTATACTTTCTCCATGACCACTATATTTTTATTTCCTTCATTCTCTGTGTTTCGGCTAGTTATCATGTATTTTGTTTTTTCTATGTTTACCTGTAGACCTATCTCATCGAACGCTTCTACTAAGATATCGGTGTTGCTTTGTAGTACATCTATATCGTCCCCTATTAAATCTACATCATCCGCGTATACGAATAGTTGATTCAAATCATTAAATGATAGTCCCTATTTATACCTTTTAATTTTTAAAAATCGCATATTCTAACGCAAAGTTAAACAGTAATGGTGACAAAGCATCACCTTGTTTCAAACCGTTGCGAATCTTGAAACTATCTGAAACATCTTGATACCTATCCGTATTCTGCTTATGGGGTCGCTGAGAGACATCTTCACTATTTGAACCATTTTTTTTCGGAATTTCAAATCGTATAAGCATACTGTATAACTTTTCCCTTTTGATAGAATCATATGCTTTCTTTAATTCAGTGAATTGCTGGTGAACCATCCCATTGCATTCCCATTTCTTTTCCAAAATTTGTCTCAACGCGAAAATTTGGTACAACCTGGATTTATTCGTTCTAATTCCACATTGGTGTTGTCCACATTGATATTCATCTACGTATACACTTAGGCGTGTTAACCGGATATTACATAATACCTAGTAACATATTGGAAGTAACGAGATCCCGCGGTAATTATTACAGTCATATTTATCGCCTTTTTTTGTAATTGGAACTATTATTGAGGTTTTCCATTCCTCTGGGAGCTCCTCCTTTCTCCATATAGCACTTATCAATTTATGTAATTCCTTGATTAGTGCCGTTCCTCCTGCTTTAATTGATTCGTCTGGAATATTGTCTATTCCTGGTGTTTTGGATTTTTTAAATTTATTTACCGACATTTCGATCTCGATCTCGCTACGTTCTGGAATTCATCGTTCTGCGATATGGATTTCAAATTTATTTATTTGTTCCCCGTTGTATACATTAAGAAGTTTGTCGAAATAACTTTTCCACACATCGACAATTTTAGTCGGATCCGCCTGAAGATATTCATGTTCATTTCTAATCATTCCTAACCACGTCTGGTAGAGTTTTCTTAACGATGTCGTATGTTATTTGTCTTCCCGTTTTCCTCAACCTCCTGAATCTTCTGCGTCAGATATCTCGCTTTTTGTTTCTGAACCCGAGCGTGGCGTTTCGTTTCACGTTACTGTAGTGGTTGGTATTTGCTTCGCTTGTATTACTTAACCATCGTTGCTTGGCTTGTTTTCGTATTTCAAGAAGCTTAAGGAATTCTTCAACTTGGAATTTCAGTTGTTTTGACCCGTTGCTTTCTCTGTTCGTGATGCATAACGTTTCCCTTACTTTTGTGATCACTAATTCATGGTCGATGTCACCTTCCGCTCCTCTGTACGACATAACATACATTATGTTGGTGTGTCTTCGTCTATCTACTAATACATGATCGATCTGGTTGAGAGTTTTGCCGTCCGGAGATACCCATGTGTATTTGTGTATATTTTTGTGCTCAAAGTACGTGCTTGTTACCAGTAGGATTTTCGAAATCGTAAAAGTTATAAGTTTTTCTCCATTGTTGTTTGTCTTTTCGTAAAGGCTGCATTTGCCTATAGTAGGTCTATATTTTTTTCCCTCCCTACCTTTGCATTCAAATAACCCAACACAATTTTCGAATTATACTTCGGCATTCGGTCAAACAGCCTTTCTAGCTCATCGTAGAATATATCTTTGTCGTTATCAGTAGCCACCTCGATCGGAGCAAGGACGTTTAATAAAACCGTGTTGTCCAATCGAGTACGTATCATAACGTACGATAGCTTTTCGTTTACGAACTCTATATTCTGAACCGCCTGAAGGATACTGTTCTTAATGAGAAATCCTGTTCCAAAATCGTGAGACTGTAGTAGAAAGTGTACTTGCCCTGTGGGATGTTATCTTGACCCTCCCACCGAACATCTTGTATCGCTAATATCTCTAGCTCTTACTTCTTGGTCTCGCGTACCCTCACTTGAAGAGCGCCCGTTTGGTATAATGCTCGTACGTTCCACGTTCCTATTCTAAGAAATATTTTACCCCAGAATAATCCATGAATCATCTTTTACTATTTATTGACATGTTCTAACGGTGTAGAGTTGTTATCTCTACGACCTCGCAGTAAAGGCACACATGGAAGATGTCGTCCTCTCTCCATCTCTGAGCCTTGCCGATGTCATTCATCTTCAGCCTCGGAGGGGTAATGATGATGCTGCTTCCAATCACCATGATACTTTTGTTCGGTATTATCTTCCCCTAGCCTTTGTAGATCCCTCTACTTACTGCAAGCCAGCAGTGCTCGTGGCAACCGGTAAAGAAAATGTATAACCCATTGCCGTAATTACCAATATTCATATTCATCTATGTATAACAATTTTGTATTAAAAGTTGTATTATCTATTAAGAAACAATGCAAATGTTTAACAATAATGTACTAAACGCTACACGCAGCATAAAGGTTAAATACTTTATTGAATGCACTTACAACTACCTGTAGGTATAGCTAATTTGTTGAAATCTTTAGAACTTTAGATAAAAAAAGAAAAAACTGACTGGTATGAGCGAGCAATTATGTTAAATAACATTTTCCCATAACTTTCCTGTTATAGTAGTGAGAATATGCTTTCGATTTCGACAAGCATTTTTTTATCTCCGTATATTGTTTACTGAAAATAAACCATTGCTTGTTGCGGCATCTTAGCAAACCTTTAACCATTTTCCCACTTCAAAAATCTCTTGCATTTGTTATTCTTCTGTCACCAAGTTCCTACTTTACTACTATTTTATTACTACTTTACTACTTAATTATAATAGTGAAGTGGCAGGTTTATTAGCCTGTAACTAAATGATTTCAAACAAATAATTATTACTTACATTTTTTTTAAATACACAGCTCAGGCTAGACTGACTAGTTTTTGCTAGTTTTGTTCTACAATATTTTTTTAAATTTTAATTATATTTATGGCCCTTAGGCATCTAAGGTTCAGATCAGGATAAGGGGAGGATTTTGGAAGGTGTCGACAGGAACCTATGATGAAGGTGCCATCTCGGCATTTGCCTGGTTTGACTAACAAGGAACACTACCCAAGTATAACACTCCGATTTTGATAAAATTTGGCAGGTAGATACTACACATAAAATAAACGAATAAGTGTTTTTTGTTCCTGCGAAAAAACGGTTTTAGGGGGCAAAAGCCCCAAAATTGTGAAAGTGGCCGCCCGAAAGGCGAGAAGAAGTGGACCGAAGTGAATGAAATTGTACACAGAGATAGTAGACGTAAAATGAGGGAATACGTGTTTCGTATTTTCCTGGAAACAACGGATGGGTGGGGCACAGACCCCTCCAAACATTTGATCACGTAATATCAAAAGTGTTAATAAATGTACGTCAAAAGTGCCGAAAGGGCATGGAGAATTGCAACGAAACTGTTTGTAGGGACAATACGCATAAAATAAGCGAATACGTGTTTTTTATTTTGTGCGCAAAAACAAAGTGGGGGACAAGGCCCCCTCCGGAAAAAAAAGGTAAATAATACCGCAGGAGAGCAGAAAGGAGTGGACCGAAGCGAATGAAATTGTGTATTGATATTGTAGATGTAAAAGAAGGCAATAGGTGTTTCCCAAGTGTCCCCTCCGATTTGCTTCAAATTTGGCACAGCAACAGTAGACAGAAAATAAATCGACACGTGGTTGGTTTGTTTATGCGGAAAAACATTGTAAGGGAGTAAAAGTCCTCCCCACCCCCGAAATATTACTACCAAATACGATATAGGTAGGAAACTGCTAGTGTGAAAATAGTGAAAGTCTGCCAATGCATAGATGGCTTGAAAGTAGGAAATACATGTTACTGTGTGTCCTCGGCTGTTTTGGAGAGGCAAATAACTCTTCAAACATCAAACATGTTGAACACTCGAAGTAAAGACTGGGAGTAGAAAGTAAAGGAAACGTCGTGATAGACGTTGTATTCACAGAAAGAGATATATAGATTGCAACATATCTCCGTTCCAACACATTTATATGTACAGATATGTACATTCGGTTCGGTCCACTCCTTTCTGCTCTCCTGCGGTAATATTTACCTCTTTTCGAAGCGGGGCTTGTCCCCCACACTGTTTTTCCGCACAAACTAAACAACACGTGTTCGCTTCTGTTGTGCGTATTGTCCTTACACACAGTTTCGTTGTAATTCTCCATGTCCTTTCGGCACTTTTGACGTACACTTATTAGCACTTTTGATATTTTGTGATCAGATGTTTGGAGGGGTCTGTGCCCCACCCACCCGTTGTTTCCAGGAAAATACGAAATACATATTCCCTTATTTTACGTCTACTGTCTCTGCGCATAATTTAATTCACTTCGGTCCACTTCTTCTCGCCTTTCGGACGGCCACTTTCACAATTTTGGGGATTTTGCCCCCTAAAACCGTTTTTCCACAGAAACAAAAAACACGTATTCGTTTATTTTATGTGTAGTATCTACCTGCCAAATTTTATCAAAATCGGAGTGTTACACTTGGGTAGTGTTCCTTGTAAGGAAAAAAAACTAAAAAAAAAAACTGTCAGGATGGTCGGCTACTGGGATCGAACCCACGACCTCCCGAATGCTACACCAATGCTCTTGCACAGAACTACGGCGTCTCGATTTGTTCTACAATAGAACTGAAATGAAGATACTTTATGTCACATTTAACCTAATTAGATTTACTTTCCTAAAAGCCATTATGCATACTGCCGTTTAAGATAATTATGCATAAGTGACTGTGTACATCTGTTAGAAATAAATAAACATGATTCCATTGAAATACCATCATGAAATTTTGCACATACATTCTAATCAGAAGTACATTAAACACACCTACACACACACCTACACACATTTATATATATATATTTAAAAAGTCGATTTTGAGCCTTTAAAAAATGTTTTATTTTTTAAAAATATATAGATTGCTCTAATAAAGTCAAATAAATAATATTTGAAATAGCAGCTCTGTAATTGATTCAAAGAATTTTAAAAGTTTGAACTATAGCGAAAATAGTTTTTGAGTTTCCGGCCTTTAAAAGTTGCAAAACGCTCCAAGAATCAGTCGATTAATGGCGTGTATTTTAGGCTATCGAGGCTACCACCGAAGTCTAAGCTTGTGAATAAATATTGTAATCTACATGAGTAATATTAATTTACATCGAAGTGGGGGGAAGTCCAAACGGAAAATATTTGGAAAATGATAATTGTTACGTGCATTTTCCAACTCTGACAAGAGTCTTCGTTCTATTTTGCCGCTGCTGCCTTCCTCAGAGTGCTGCACGCTTTAATATATTTAATTTGCGTGTGGGGAAACTTACGGACAATAATGAGTAAAGGCTTCAATCAGGGGAATCGAAACCTGTGAATGGAATTGTCACGGCAGCTGTCACTGACGAACGACATTCTGTCCATAGCAGTGTTACCAAATATAGGTCATTGAAATTTTGTCATCTGCACATACCATCAGCTAGCAGGAAGTCAAAAGTTGGCGATAAGAATGTAATAGTTCAATAAAAATGATATCAATTTATCATATTCCAGTAATAAGGAAAATTAAATTAATTAATTCATATGTAAAAGAAAAACTGTAACCTCTCGGATTATTATGTGTTTTATATGCAAAATATAAGGTCGGATTGCAACTCTTGTGTACCAAGAGCTAGATCTGTCATTCAGTGATAGACTTAAGCCCGGTTTCTCCAACGTCGATTAAATATAGCTTAACCATCCGATAACT